>BOSO01012646.1:0-40278 GCA_018403395.1 Gorsachius goisagi | reverse complement strand
GGCACCGCGGAGCCAGGAGCCTCCCTCGGCCCCCCAGCCCTGTCCGACGGAAGGGCTGCAGCTCCCGCTCTAGAGCGGGGGGCCACAAGGACTTCTCCAAATGATGGGGACCCCATTAGAGACGAGAGCTTCTCTACGCCTCCCTATGTCCTTTACCTTTTCCCCCAGCTTTGCCCTGCTGAACACAGGCTTGGAGCTGGGCGGCACAGGGATCTTCACCCCGAGTGGGAGGTCCAGCAGCCCAGAGCCCATCGGCCCCGTAGCTCCTTCTCCCAGGTGCTGCCATCTGGGCCCACCCTGGGAAGACAAGAGACACTCAGGCGCGCTGGCTCAGTAAGCCTCCCGCAGGGCTGCAAGAAAGGGCACATCCCTAGCCCCCAGAGCAGCCCCCCCGTGCCACTGAGAAGAGCCAGGCTTCATCCTCTCTGCACCGTCCTCCTGAGTATTTATACGGACTTATGAGAGTCCCGAGGATGCTCTGCTTCTGGCTGCACGGCTCCAGCTCTCGGCCACTTCTCACAGCAGAGATGCTCCAGCCTCTCCATCACCTCGAGGCCCTTTGCTGGACTCTCTCCAGTCCATCCCTGCCTCTCTCGTAGTAGGGAGCCTCGTGCTGGACTCAGCACTCCAGGGTGGCCTCACTGTTCCAGGCAGAGGGGAATGATCCCCTGCCTCCCCCTGTTCTGACCCTTCTCATGTTGCAGCCTGGGACACCGTTGACCGTCTTTGCCGCCAGGACACATTGCGGGCTTGTGTTCAATGTGGTACCTACAAGTACCCCCTGGGCTCTTTCTGTTAGGCTTTAGCTTTTCAACTCTGTGGCCTCCAGCATATACTGGTGCCTGGTGTTGTTCCTCTGCAGGTGCAGGACTTTGCACTTCCCCTTGTTGAACTTCACGAAGTTCCTATCAGCCCATTTCTCCAGCGTGGCAAGGTTCCTCTGGGTCACAGCACAACCCTCTGGCTGTCTATCATCTTCAAAAATTCATGGCACTAGAGGGTGGCTCCTGAGGACTGGGATTACACCAATCTTCAAGATGGGCACAAAGGAGGGTCTGAGGAGCTACAGGCTGGTCAACTCCACTTCAATCCCTGGGAAGGTGATGGAACAAATCCTCCTGGAACCTACTTTCAAGCACCTACGAGGGCAGAGGATTTGGAAGAGCCAGCTTAGATTTACCAAGGGGAAATTTGCTTCTGCAAGAGGGCAGAGGATTTGGAAGAGCCAGCTTAGATTTACCAAGGGGAAATTTGCTTCTGCAATGAAATGAGTGGCTCCATGAATAGTGGGAGATCATTGCTGTTGTTTACCTGACATTAGCAAAGCATTCAAGAATTGCATCGCATCATCTCCTCGTAGCCAGGCTGGTGAGATAGGGACTGAAGGGTGACGTGAGTGGAAAACTGACTGAACCAGTGGGCTGCATACTGGTGGATCAATTGTATGAAGTGGCCAGTCGCCAGTGGCCCCCCTCAGGGCTCAGTACTGGAGCCAGCACTGCTGGTTTTTAATGACATGGGTCACACAGTCACCAAAGTCACAGTCAGCATGGACAGGGGAGGGAATGGTGGATGTAGCAAAGGGCAGGGCTGCAATTCAGAGGGACCTTGATGGGCTGGAGAAATGGGCTGGACTAAGAGGAGCCAGGAATCCTCACTCTCAACCACCTATCCTAAGCCTAGAAAAGCCCCCTCCTTGCCAAGTGGAAGGAGAGACTGACGGAGTTCCAGCACTAACATGTTATCATTCCTTCCCGGCTTTTGCTGGAAACAAAAACACTGTTCATGACTTGCCCTTGATCATGCAAATGAGAGGTTTTGATGCAATTATCTTAATGATCATTTTAACCCTAATTCTTTACACTCTTCTTCCTGGCACTGCTGACTCCCTGTTCGGTCAGCAGACTGCTTTTATGCTTTTGTAATGCAAGCATTCTCTAACTCCTGTTTCCAGGGCCCATGTGAATGTATAAACCACTTGTGAGAAGGACTGTCAACTAGAAGACTGACCCTGAAGAAGGACGCAGTGAAGCCTTACTAGAAGGCTCCTTCTCTGGAGATATTCAAAGCCCGCCTGGACGAAGTCCTATGTAACATGCTCTAAGTGGCCCCGCTCTAGCAGGGGGGTTGGACTAGATGATCTCCTGAGGTCCCTTCCAACCCTTGTGATTCTGTGATTCTGTGAAGGCCTCTTCCCGGGTAGAGGGCAGAGCCACAGTCCTTTCCATTATCCAACAGGGCTCCTTCTCCCATCAAGCAATTCAGCGTAGATCCCCTGCAGAGGAAGGAGCGCAGAGGCAACGTGTGATGAACTGACCCCAACCCCCATTACCATCCCCCTGCACCACTCATGGGGGGAGGAGAGAGAGAATTCAGGAGTGAAGTTGAGCCCGGGAAGAAGTGGGGGGTTGGGGGGAAGGTGTTTTAAGATTCAGTGGTTTTTTTAATCCTCTCCTACTCTGATTTGATTGGCAATAAATTAAACCAATTTCACCAAGCTGAGTCTGTTTTGCCGATGACAGTAGCTGGCGAATGGTCTCTCCCTGTCCTCATCCTGACCCACCAGAGTTTCGATAGATTTTTCTCTCCCCTGTCCTGTTGAAGAGGGGAGGGATGGAGCGGCTTTGGAGGGCGCCAGGCATCCAGCCAGGGTCACCCCATCACAGCGTAGGCAGAGGCTGAGAAGTTTTTCAGAAGTCTTGAGGACAGTTGAGACAAACATCACACGCTGCCTCCAGCACAGCCGTTTCCTGCTGAGCTGTTCCGAGGTTTGGACAAACATTTATTTCGGGACAGAATCAGCCATGTCAGCACCTGGGAGCCAGAGTTTCCCACTGGTTAAAATGTTAACCTCTATATGAGTCATCACAGAATAACTTCAGCACAGAAGAAAAGGGGGAGCAGGAGGGACGTTTACTCATTGCAAACAAAACCTAAACCCATACTTTGCAATTGTTAAAAGCAAAAAAAAACCAAACCAAAATTGTGGTGGTGAAAAAAGATGCTAGGAACTGAGTTTTAGAGATGGGTGGGTGGTGGAGAATGCTTTTTTTTTTTTTAGTGAGAGTTGATTTCAAAATCACTTTCAGAAATAGGGACCTGTAGCTGAACATCTACAGCTGATGTCAGACATTGTAGATTTAGGCACAAGTTATGTTGGGGGTAGGGAACGAGACCGAAAGGAGAGGGAAAAAAAGAGGGAGAAGAAGACGGAGAGACAGGAAAGGGAACACTGTTCCCAGAGAGCAGCCAAGAAGAGCAGCAACTGGATTTGCAGGTGAACGTCCTCTCTTCTGCTATGGCAGGGGGTTCCCAACACATCTCCTATTTAGCTGCATGCTTCTCCTCAAGGTCTTCTCAAATGCCCCATTAGCCACTACTCTTACCATGCTCATGCCTTTTGCAGAGCAAGGTGCCGCTTGCTGATTAGCTAGAAGAAGCCCCAAGATACCCATAGCCCCCGGGGGGAACACAGGTGACCAAGGCATGAGGACATGCTCCCTGCTCTAACTTCTGGACTTTACTTCCACAAATGGCTGACAAACACACGTGTCCAGGTTTACAGGCACCCTGCCCCTTCTCTTTCTACTGGACACTTCATCCACAAACTGCAGAAGCAACCAAACTTCCAGGACATAAGGAACGTCCTTCCTGCAAGCTCGAGGAGGACCATGGTGTTCAGGACTTCTTCAGCCTCCCACTTGCTTCTTACCCATGGTGTGGGAACAAGTACAGAATCTGCAGGTGTGGTGGCTGAGCCAGACACTGGAGATATCCTTGGCCTTGTTGGTCGCAAGCCATGGGATNNNNGGTCAATGCTGCGACTAATGAACCTTGCAAGATGAACTTGGACTCAGTGCTTGCCAAGTAGCTAGGTGATAAAAGTAGAGGCTTTGTTTTGGGATGGGTATAAAGGGATGTAAAAGCATTAAATAAAGTGATCCTGCTGCTGCTTGCACTTGTGCATGAACTCGGGGTCCGTGCCTTCATTGCCACACCCATGGGAGGACAAAGCTGTGCAGGGTCAAAGCACAACGAACTGCCCTTGCCTTCATTGCAGGGACCACCTGATACTTGGAGATGATGCCATGGGAGCTTGGCAAACCTTGGACTCATGATCCTTATCATGATGTTTCACCTCAACATGCTAACACAATCAAATTTTTACTTTGGTGGTGGCCTCTGGGCCTATGGCAATGACCCCAGCCTGTTGAAACTTCAAGCTCCTCTTGCTACTTCACCTGCCTCATGCCCTCTTGAGTCCCCCATGCTCCCCTTGACACCACCTCATAATCCTTGTTTTGGGTTTATGTGGCAATGTTTTGGTGGCGGCAGGGCTGCAGGGGTGGCTTCTGTCGGAAGACAGCAGAAGCTGCCCCCATGTTGGCCAGAGACAGCTGCAGCTGGCTTCAAGATGGACCCGCCACTGGCCAAAGCTGAGCCAATCAGCAATGTTGGTAGCACCTCTGTGATAACATATTTAAGAAGGGGTAAAAGCTGCTGCGCAACAACAGCTGGGAGGGAGGAGTGAGAATATGCAAGAGAAATAGCGCTGCAGCCACCCAGGTCAGTGTAGAAGGAGGGGCAGGAGGTGCTCCAGGTGCTGGGGCAGAGACTTCCCCTGCAGCCCCTGCTGAAGACCATGGTGATGTATGTTGTTGCCCTGTAGCCCATGGGGGACCAGGATGAAACCGGTATCCAACCTGCAACCCATGGAGAACCCACCACCACAACATGTGGAGATGCCCTGAAGGGAGCTGCAGCCCAGAGCAGGCTCCTGGCAGGGGCTGTGGACTGTGAAGAGGAGTCTACACAAGAGCAGGTCTTCTGGCAGGACCTGTGGCCCATGGGGGACCCACGCTGGAGCAGTCTGTTCCTGAAGGACTGCATCCCCATGTAAAGGATCCATGCCAGAGCAGTTCTTGAAGAACTGCAGCCCATGGGAAGGACCCACATTGGGGAAGTTAGTGCAGGACTGTCTCCCATGGGATGGACCCCATACTGGAGCAGGGGAACAGCGTGAGGAGGAAGGAGCAGCAGAGACAAAGTGTTATGAGCTTATCCCAACCCCCATTCCCTGCTCCCCTGCACCACTCTGGGGGAGGAGGTAGAAGAGTCAGAGTGAAGCTTAGCCTGGTAAAGAGGGGTGGAGGCAAGGTGTTTTAGGTTTGTTCTTATTTCTCATTATCCTACTCTGTTTAATTGGCAATACATTAAAATTAATTTCCCCAGGGCAAGTCTGTTTTGCCTGTGACAGTTGTTGGTGAGTGACCTCCCTGTCCTTACCATGACCCATGAGATTTTCATCCTATTTTCTCCCCCTTGTCCTGTCAAAGAGGGGGAGTGATAGAGCAGCTTGGTGGGCGCCTGGTGGCTTGCCAAGGTCAACCCACCACAGTCCTCTGAACCCTCTCATCACCACCTTCACCTTCCACACACCCCCAGTCGCCTATGACCTCTCCATGTCCCCTGACCACACTGTTAGTGAAGAATCTACCAGAACTGCAACATTTATTATTGTACTTTCTTATATTTTTTTATTGTACTCTCAAAGCACACCAACGGCATGTGCTACCCTGTGACTTCCAGTGGCCCAGGCCCTCTATCTGCCCTCAAACCCGACTGCGGCAGGGCTGGACAATCTGGAATTGCCTGTGGCAAGTCCATGGTAAGTCCACAACAGGTCTATGGTGGGTCCGTGGTGGTCTAGTGGCCCAGCGGCCAGTGGGGCTGTGGGGACATCCTCACATTCCACCCACATGGTCCTGCAGCCTGTCCAGCACTCCTTGCACCCGCTTCAGTACCTCCTCTTCATTTGCATTGTGGAAGGCCTTGCTGGGGGTGGCAGAGGAGGCGTGGCAACTTGGGTACTCTGTGGCCTTGCCATCCATGTCACAGCCATGCAACCACTCCACATCCTCTGCCAGGCCCCTCAGCTTTGGCTCCACCACCTCCAGCCATTGGGCCAGCCCCACCAGCCCCACTGGGGCCTTGAAGGCCTGACCATGGCAAAGTATGGCAGCCACCAATGCCTTCTCCAGGGTGTGGTGCACCTTGAGGAGGACCCAGCTGGGGCAGCAGCACCTGATGTCATTGTGGGCTGCCTGCAGGTCACTCTTGGCCTGTTGCAGCCACCGCTGGGCTTCTGGGATGGATGGAGTTGGGGACATGGCCTTCCCATTGCAAAACCAGGAGTCATGGCCTTCCTGTTCCGAACAGTGGTGCTGGGCAGCACTTGCAGGGCTGCAGGGGTCCCGCAGCACCCTTGGCTGCTTGACAGCACACAGCACACTGTGATCCACATCGTCTTTCACCTCTGGCATCAGGCTGTGACAATCCTTCCATGGCTTCCTCTCTGCCACAGCCTCCTCCTGCAGCCTCTTCTCCAGCTCTGGTGCCATGACCTCCTCTGACTCTGGTGCAGCACCCCCCATTGCCACATCATTCTCCTCCAGAACACAGGCAACATCCCGTGGCTCCTGGCAGGCCAGCATTTCGCGTAGCACTGACAAGGCGGGTGTCTCCAGGTGTCCACCCAGGATGATATTGATCTCCTGTGCTAGTGTCTCCAGGACCCTCAGCTGGTGCCGGTCCAGCACCATACCTGCATGCCGCATGTAGAGGAGCCGCTGGCCACCACCCGCCAGGCACACATGGATGACCCGTGGCTGGGAGCTGCCCTCCACTTTTGCACCACAGTGGACCAGCACAGTGCGGATGTCCTCGCAGCACTGCACTTTCAGCTGCTCCGCTACAAAGCCACCATCCCCCTCCATTCTTATCATAGCCCTGTGGCTCTGCCACCGGAGCAGGGCCCCCAGCCCCATCCTAAACTCTGGTGAGACCAGGAGGGTCTGTAGACGCCTCTGCCCAGGGCAGCGAGAACCATAGCGACATGGCTGCAGGCTGCCCTCCTCCAGCTGCTGCTCTGTGACCTCTGAGAGTGCCTGCGGCTGCAGGTGCTTGGGTAGCATTTGCAGCAGCCACCGGGCATTACACCCAGCCCCCGGCAGTTCAGCCATGAACACAAAGGTTTTCCCCACAGCCCTAGAGGTGCTTGAGGACACGCAGTCATTGAAGTATAGCTTGTGGGATGACTCTAGGCAGTCAGCAGTGCTCAGCAAGTACAGCTCAGTCACAGTGGAGAAATCAGGGCATGCTGGTCTGTCCCGCAGCAGCTGGAAGAAGTGCCGTGTGGCCAGCAGGACTGTCTTCTTCTGGGTAGCATTGAGGGTCCCACTGACCTGGGTCTCCTGGTGGATTTGGGCCAGGATATGGCTGTAGTGAGTCAGTGTGGGGAATGGGGCCACCCCAAGGTGTTGCAGAAGGTTTCCATAGACAGCCACATGGGGGTCAGTCATAAGGAGATAGGGGTAAAAGTCAGTCTCGTCCAGGAGCAATGTCACCACTTGCGATGGCATGGCCATGTCCCCTGACTTGGCCAGCACCACAGGCAATGAGGCGAGGCGCCCTGCATCCACCTCCTTCAGACGGGTCTGCAAGAATTTGTACACCTTCTGGAGCACGCTGGCCCGTGTGTTCATCTGCTGTGGTGTCCGGCAGGCTGCCCTGCATACCTGCTCCAGGTTGGCCACCACCAGGGCTGTGGGTATATCTATAAGGACTCCCATGGCCTCCAGGAGGTCCTGCTCGAGTTCAAAGGACTTTGGCAGGATCGTGGCTGATGTCCACAGGAGCTCAGCCACGTCTTCTTGGCAATGGTAAATGCTGCCCTTCAGGGCCACAGGCTTAGTGCCGGCTGCAAAAGGAGGGTGGAGGTTCATCAAGTCTGGGGGGATGTCCAGTGGAGGCAGGAAGTGGATTGAGGCAATTTGCCCCAGGAAATCCCCTGACAAGGTATCTTCCAACAGGATGCCAAGCTGGTTGAGCATCTCCTGCTGTCGCACCAGCAGGTCTTCAGTGCAGTACCCAGTCTGAGCGGCTTCATGCTCTATCTCCTGAGCCAGCGCCACAAAGTCCTCCATAGAGAGGCTGGTGCGGACACCTGCCTGAAGCAGGAAGTCCTTAACAGCTTCCGAGTTGTAATCTAGCTCCATAAAGAAAGACTCAGGCACAAAGCGGTGTTGGAGTCGTAGAGTGCAGAAGGAGGACGTGTCACTGTAGAAGTAGGAGGCCTGGCGTGGCACACCATGGGCATCGAGTATAAAGGCCACGGTCTGAAAAGCTGCCACAACATCTTCCTTGAACTTAACACCACTGATTCGTTGCAGGGCAAAGAACAAGCGCACAGCTTCCATAAGCTCTTGCACTGTGAGCTGGGGCAGCCGGGGCAGCACCACGGTCATGAAGAGCTGCTGGTCATCTATGAGCTTCCACTGCAAATTCCTGGCCAGCTGCCGGTGGACCTGGTCTGCTGTGAGCAGCAATATGCTCCCATCCAGGTTGTACAGGGCTTGGGCACCTGGAGGCAGTTCTGGGAACTGGCTGTTGAGCAACAGCACCTTGTGGTAGGGTGCCACGGGTACGTAGTCCCCACCATAATTCCGGAAGAGAGGCAGGAGCTGGAGCTGCAACAGTGCTGTTGAATCCAGTTTTTCCTGCACAAAGTTCAGCAAGCATATCACATCTTGCTCTTTTAAGTCACTCCAGCAGAGACAAGCTCTGTTGTCCACCAGCTGGGCCAGCACAGCCCTGGGCTCTGTGGCCTGCAGTGTCCTTTTCTTCAGCCAGAAGTAGGCAAAGTCAGGAGGCAGCAGGGACTGCTGCAGCACAGGGATGCCTAGTTTGTGCAGCACCTTGGCCACGCCTGTGTCACAGTCAAAAAGAACCCTGGGGAGGGAGGACAGGGGCAGTAGCTGCTTCGAGTCTGTCTTGTTGCCCTGAACAGGCAGCACCCCCACATCCTGGAGACAACCTGTGAATGACTTCATGTCCTTCTCTGTGTAGACCATAGAGCTGAAGAAATGCCACAGCCCCTTAAGCCACTTCTTCCCCTCTGTGGTCCAGTTCAGCTGACCCAGTGCCACCTGGATGAGTGGTGTGGCTTCTGGGAGGCGAAGCTCCTTCACAAAGCCAGACAAGCTGAAGGCAGAAAATAAATCATTGGCAAAGAGGTGGCAGTGGCGGGGGAAGAGGTAGGCAAAGGAGCTTTGGAAGACTGGGTGTTGGATGCTGAAGGCATTCAGGCAGCCATCTTGTGTGGCCAGCAAGGGCAGGCCTTCCAGTTCTTTGTTGGGCTCCAGGCAGTGTTTCAGCAGGATGAAGCAGCTCATTGGGGTCCTCAGGGGTGTCTCAGCCAGCTTGCAGGGCACAGGGAGTGCCAGGGCCTTGAGGAAGCACCGGAGAGAGGCTGGATGAAAGGCAACCGCCTCCACTTTGGCTTCTTTGAACTCCTTATAGATCTGCCGGAGGTTGGTGAATGCTGGCACCAGGTTCATGTTCAGGTGCTGCAGTGCTTCCTGGAGAGCTGATTCAGGCATCACCTTGAGGAAGTATGGCTCTGTTAGCACATCCCCACCACCTGGGCATGCCCAGGTCACTGTCACCACACTGCCAGGGAGCTTCACACGGTACAGAGGCACCAGGGGCAGGCGTGCGTGACTGAGGTGTCTATAGACATCCCTCACCAGGTCCTGAAAGGTAGGTATCACCTTTGTCACAGCAGGGAAGAAGTGGAGGTAGCGGAAGGCCAGGTGCTGCTGGCAGGCCTCCAGGGACCTGAACTGGAGCCTTTCAGGCCCCAGGTCTTCCCTCTGCCTGCTGAGAAAGGCACAGTATAGAGGAGCCACCAAATGCCGGAGCAAGAAGCGATTCCAGGCTGCCTCTGTGCTGTCTGAGTCCTGGCGGAGATTGCGTCTGGCTGCATCCACAGAGAAGTTGGCATTGATGTGCACAGGCAGTCCTGTGGTCAGTGGCAGTGGGAGAGTGCAGAAAGCTTTGCCCATGCCTTCGTCCAAGCTCAATGGCATCAGGCAGGCAGCCACAGCCCCATAGGGCAGCCGCCCAAGCACCGGTGACTCCTCAGACCCTTCCTGCACCCCGATTTGGGACATCACCCTCCAAATGGTGCTGGCCCTGGAACTGCTTTTGTTGACTCTCATGATATAGGAGACAGAGGTAGGGCTGTTCCCATCCATGGCTTGGCTCAATTGCGCTTGAAAACCCTGTCTCAGCTCTGCATCACCATCTGTCAGCTCTGTGGCCACCCGCAGCCTCTCCAACATCCTCTCCCCATCCGGGGGGATCTCAGAGAAGATCACAGTGCGGAGGTGCCGGAGGAAGAGCACCAAGTCCTCACCTTGCTCAGCCAGTACTGTCTCCATGTCCATGAGGTCTTGGTCCCGCACAACAAAGTCAGACACCTTGGAGCTGGCAGCCCCAACTGCAGTACGGAGGGGCAGCCGGAAAAGGACACCCTGATTCAGGTTGAAGTGGGAGGGTAGGAAGGTGTCATAAACATCTGGAAAGTTTCTCTTCAAGTCAGGATTGACAGCGAACATCCCACCAGGCCTCTCAGTTGTGGCTCCAGGCACGTAGGAGAGATGGGGATCAAAGATACACAGGGCACTGTCTCCAGTCAAGAAGGCTGGGCAGTCAGTAAAGTGGAAGACAGTGTTGAAGCCAAGGCCATATTTGCCTGTGACATTCTGCCGGCCTTGCTTGCCACCCAAACCCAGACGCTGAATGCCTTCAATGTCCTGCTGCTGGAAGGGCTTGTCATTGTAGATGCAGAGGGCAGGGCCCTGCAGCAAGTTCCAATTCTCACTAAAAGTGGCACGCACCGGGTGCTGCCGGCGGTCCCACACGAAGTGCACAAGTGTCGCACCAGCATCATCTGCATTCTGCAGCATCTCTGTCACCATATCACGAGCAGCTGCTGGATACTCACCCAAGATGTTCTTCAGCCGTGTAGGCAAGTCTTCATGGGCACCAAATGGCTGCGCCCAGCAGCTCAGACCTTCAGTGAGCAGCCGGCTCTTCTCCAGTGCCTGGTGGCGTGTGGTAGGCACCCCACAGTGCAGGGCTGTGGCTCGGGACAGATGTTCATGGCACAGCAGGACATCTCTGTCCACTGGCATCCATGGTGCATCATTGAAGTGGATCTTGTCCCGTGGACGCAAAATGCCCTCCTGGTCAGGTAGAAAAAGTTGCTGGGTCTGGTAGGCATCTGGCTTTTTGACATCTGCCATCAAGCCACAGGACAGCAGCCGCAAGGCCAGAGCCAGCTCCACGGCAGGCAGTGGCTCTCCAGCATACTTCTCTGCCAGGATGCAGAGCACTTGAGCGTAATCATCCCAGGTGAATGTGTGGCGCAGGCCTATGCACTCCCAGAGATGCCTGTAGGGCTGGTACTGCTCTGGGAGCTGGTGAAGATATGGGGCAGCCTCAAATGACATCGTCTCAGCCACAGCTGTGATGGGCACAAAGTGGGAGCCCATCAAGATGAAGGGCGTCTCTTGGGCCACTGCAGAAGCCACCTCATTCCAGCTGGAGTGATCTCTCTGGAGCAGCATGTGCAGGTATCTGTAGCAGCACTGGGTGCTGTTCTGCAGGTTCTCCAAAGGCAGAGCATTGGAGCTACAGCTCAGTGCCTGCAGCTGCTCAAGGACTGTAGCTGCTGGTAGCTGCCGGTCCAGCCCCAAGAAGGATGCAACCTCCTTGGGGAGGCTGAAGTTTTCTCCCAGCATTTTAGGAGCCAAGGTAGGGTGGATGAGGCCCACTAGTGGGGCTTGGAGATGATGGTAAAGCTGAGCAGCTGGCAACAGCACATGTTCGCCAGTGGGCAGTGTACCAGGGAGGAAGGGCACAGTCTGGAAAGCCGCCTGGATGGTGTTGCTCACCCTCTCCTCCACTGCATCCCGAAGCAGCTCAAGGATGCAGGCAGCCCTCTGGCAGCCCTGGGCACAGTCCTTGG
The DNA here is from genome assembly GCA_018403395.1 of Gorsachius goisagi. Taxonomy (NCBI): domain Eukaryota; kingdom Metazoa; phylum Chordata; class Aves; order Pelecaniformes; family Ardeidae; genus Gorsachius; species Gorsachius goisagi. The sequence goes on along the minus strand of BOSO01012646.1, from coordinate 28,403 downwards.
TCCAGATATACTGCACTGTCTTTGCCCGTTCCAACAGCTCTGGCAGGGTCATTGTGTCCTTCACCATGCCCAGCATCTCCAGACGGCTTAGTCTTTCCGGGGAAAGGAAAGCATCCCCGGTGGGGAAGCGCCCATCCTTAGGGTCATATAAAGTGGCAGTGCGGCCTCGGGGATGCACCAGGCGATTGATGAGCTGCAGGTGTCCATGAGGGGTGGCAGGAATGCAGGGCACTCTCTGCAGCACTTTGTCTACATCATCATGGGACATATCCAGTGCATGGAGAAGCAGTGGGTCCCGGTCAACAACAGACAGGTCTTCCAAGTTGGGAAGCACAAGCTCACAGTAAAAGCGGGGCCAGTCATAGGTGCCAGCATCCACCGCCTTCCCGAGGCCCCTCTGCACCTGCTCTGGCAAGGTCACAGCTAACAGAGGCTGGGGCAGGGTGATAGCAAAGACATGCTTTGCCACGGCACCCAGCTTGGGGTTTCTGATTACAGCCTGGTGCAGGAAGCGGGCGTCCTGCAGTGAGCACCACGAGCAGCCATCAGAGAAGAGCCTGGGGCCATTCCTGGCTGCCACAGCCTGGTAGAAACCAGTCACAGCCTCCGTAAAAGGATAACGGGCAGTGTTAGCATCCGGCCAGAAGACATGATATTCATAGCTCTTCAACTCACCTGCCTCATGCATGGCACGGAGGTGGTCCAGTGCCCGGAGCCAGGCAACTGGCACAGCATTGCGGAGCAGGACGCGGTTCCACTCACCCCGTTCTGCCACATCCCACAGCCCCTTGCGGTTTGAGAGGATGCTGAAGGCCCCATGCACGTGGATTGGTAGCCCTGAGGTGATTGGCATGGGAAGGTGGCAGAAGACTTGCCCCTCCTCGGCATCGAGATGTGGCACCCACTTGCCATCTTCAGTAAGGGCAAGGGGAAGAGCCACACCAGCCATGGGAGGCAGAGGATGGAGCCCTGCCTGCATGTTCCGGTGAAACAGTTCCAGCAACTCCCCATCCCCCTGACACACCAAAACTAGGTAGTGCCATGTGGTCTTGGATGCCTCCTCGCAGGCTGTGAGCTGCTCGATGGCTGCCCAGCTTGGGGGGTCCCCAGGAGCCCCCAGGTCTCGGATCTCCTTTCGCTGCAGCACAGCCAGAGGCATGGTATCCTCTGCAGAGGTGGCCGTGTCCGGCAGCGTCTCCAGGGACATCTCCCTCACCCTCCGCAGGAAGAGCAGCAGGAGCCGGTTAGAGCCAAGGAAGCCAGTGCCAAGGGACTGGATGCGCTCTGTACCAAAGGCCTCTGAGCAAATCTGTGATGTCACAGCTTCCTCTTCAGTGCGAAAAGGCAGGCGGAAAAGGCTCCCTTGGAAGGGTCCTGGCTTGGGCAGGTGGCACCCAAAAATACCATGGTAGGGCAAGAACTGCTCAGCAAAGGCACGGAGGATGCGTGGTCGTCTGGCGAAGTCCAGGCGGATGCCGGGGCAGCCAGGCCTGGGGATGTGCTTGCCCAGATGGGTGCCATTGGGATCAAAGATGAGTAGAGTCTCCCCGCTCAGCACTGCTGGTACGTCTGTGACACGATAGACAGAGCTGAAGCCAAGTCCAAAGCGCCCGATCTGGCCTGCCTGGCCCTCCTTCGTAGCAGCTCCAACCCGTGTGATGTTACGGAGGTCATCTTCCGTGAACAGGGCGTTGTTGTAGGCCCAGAGGGCTGGGCCATGGCAGGCAGCCATGCCGGGGTCTAGCAGCCAGGTGGCCTTTCTGCAGCGTCGGAGGTCCAGGAGGAAGCGGCACACAGTAGCTCCAGCATCCTCTGCATTCTGGACAATCTCTGTGAAGAGGTCACCCTCCTCACCATACTCCCGGAGGATGTTGCGAAGCCGTAAGGTGATGGGCTCCGAGGGGCCGCAGGTTGTGAATGGCTCTGGCCCCAGCACCCGTGTACTGAGCAGCTCTGAGCCGAGGAATATGGCTGTGCCGGATGGCACCGCCTCATGCACCACCTCCTGAACGTCCTCCTCTGCCTCCAGCTCCATGTCCAGGTACACAGTAGAGGCAGCTGGGCGGAGGGCAAAGCCTGAGCCCTCCAGGATCCTCACAGGAATGGGCACCATGCCCTTGCCCCGGTGCCCTCGGCTCTTAAGCCACTCCAGGACAGCTACAGCCACCTCCAATTCTTTTGCAGTGCCAGCTCCAGAGCTGCGAGTGTCTATGTCCTGCCCCAGGCCACGCAGGGCTGTGGCTGCCCTCTCCTCACTCACCGTCACTGCCACTCCCCAGGCCATGAAGAGGCAGCTGTAGGGCAGGAAGTCAGGGGGCACCCGGGGTACCAGCATCCCCAGCTCCAGCCCCTCAGGGTAGCCCAGCACGGCGTCACGTGGCAGGACAAACCTAGCCCCGGTCCACACCACAGCATCGTCTGGGGCAGCCCCAAAGGTCTTCAAGTTTTCCTGCATGTGCTGGTAGACAGGCCGGAGTGCGGGACCCACCTCAGCCATGTCCCTGCACGCTGCCAGCTGCCTCAGCTGCTCCCACACTTTCTCTGGTGGTGGGGTCTGGCTCAGCCCCAGCTGCTTCTCTGCCTCTCGCACAAAGGTTCCAGTCAGGTGCATGGCAAGCCCCACCAGGGGCAGGTACTGGGTAGACCGCAGCTCCCTGGGGGCCAGGAAGGGCTGCCCAGGCTTTCCGGTGCACTTGGAACGAGGCACCCATGGCAGGGCCTGGAGCTGCCCAAGCTTTGCAGCACTGAAGCCAGCCAGTGTCTTGGGGCAGTTGCAGACCTTGATCAGTGCCTGAGCCCTGTCCAGAGCTGCTGCATCACCCTGACTCACACTTGCTGCAGCCTCTAGGATGTCCGAAGGCACCAGGCACCCATCACCATGCCGCAAGCCCAGGGCTCTCAAGGCACGGAGGACAGGCGGACTGCGAAAGGCAGCAGGAGGGAAGTGCTCAGGGCCCAGCAGTGCCTGCAAGGTGCTCTCACAGGGGTCGTAGAGGTCTCGTGGGCACATGGGGCCATTGGGGGTCTCCAGGAAGGCCAGCTTGCTGCAGGCCTGCTGGAGCGAGGGGCTTTGTGCAAAGAGGATGTCTCCATGCTGCAGCACCCAGAGCAGCAGAGCCTGTGTCTCGGCCACCTGCCCTGCATAGGCACCCGAGGCCACGGCTGTGATGGCCTTCAGTGCCATGTGAGCTGCACTAATGAAGGATGTCTGGAGTCTCCCCAGGAGCCGCCGGTCAGCTTCATCCCGACACTGCAACATGGCCTCTGGCAGCACCACGTCTCTGGGCAGCTCCAGGTCTGGCTCCAGCACTGGGGTGGCATCAGCTGGTACCAGCTCCGTGGACTGCGGGGCAGCCAAGCAGGGCAGTGGGGTGAAGAGCGGCAGAGAAGCCAGTGTGGCCCTGTCCTCCTTTGTCAGCGATGGGACGTCTGCCAGGTAGAGCCGGAGGGTGACCACATCTGCAGCAGGCAGCGAGGCCAGGAGGGAGGCCACAGTTGCAGTCCCCCGCCTGCCCAGGGCCCGCAGGGCATTGAGGGGGGATGGGGGCAGGACATAGTGGGACAGGGAGCGGTGCCACACGCCTGGCGGCACCACTGGGCAACCCAGGACCTCCAGCACAGAGGCCACAGCAGGTGGCAGGCACTGATCCTCCCATGTCTGGAAGATAAGACTGGACTGGCATATCAGCGGAGCCAGAGGGATGGTGAGGGCACCCAGTGGGGACAGAGGGATGAGAGGGAGCCCCTCTAGAGGGCCCAAGTCTTCCACATGGTGGGCCAGGAATTGCCACAGGGCTGGCAACCAGGAGGCTGGGGGCTGAGGCAGGCCTTGGGCTGGGCACCAGGTCACTGGGGTTGAAGACTGGGATGTCCAGGTGGGGGGCAGAGCCAAGCGTAGGGTCTGGACAGTCAGAGCTGGGTCCAGCAGAACCAGGTTGGGGAAGAGACCTGTATGCAAGAGGCAGAGACTGGATGAGGAGTACCTGGGACCTGGTAGGTTGACCCAGGATGTGGGGGAAAGAACCTGAGTTCTGCAGGGGACGGGGGCCCCCATACTGGGGACGGGAGGACCTGGGCTCTGGAGGGACAGTGGATACCCTGAATAGGAGGAACAGGGGAATGTCAGATTGGTGGGGACAGAGGAGATCTGAGAGGGAAAGAGGTGTTAGGGAGACCAGTGTTAGGGGACACAGAGGTCATCCAATGGAGAACACAAGGAGACCCAGGATCCGAGGGAGCACAGAGAGGACAAGGGAATGTGGGAAGAACAGCAAGGACAGGGGAGTCCCCAGAGACATGCAGGATAGGAGAAGTGGCCCTGGGCTCAGACAGCACACCCAGATCTGGAGAGTAAGACTTGGGATCTACAGTGCTGTTGAACGGATGGCAGAGACCCAAAGAGGGGCCTCAGATGGGGATCAGGGACCCAGGTGTGCACAGGGAGTATCAGCATGGTACAGGGGGATGTGGGAGCTGCAGAGGAGCCCAAGGGCATACAAGGGTGCCTAGGGGCGTGGGGGTTTAGAGGGAGATCAGAGGACCCAAGGGTGGCCCAGGGATCCCCCATCTCTTACCCTCCTTGGCAATGCCTCGCAGGAGGCTGTCCAACTCCGGCTCCAGGTCCGAGGGCACAAAGGACCCGGCCAGGCCTGGCAGGAGCTCCCTGTGGGCACAAACAGAGGTGCTGGTGGACTAGAGGGAAAATGGGGGGCAGGCAGCTCCCAGGACACCTGGCTCACCTCCCACTCAGTGGGACCGGGGGAGAGGAGCAGGGCAGTGAGATGCCCAAATGTCCAGGTTTGACCCTGCCCCCCCTTTCATCTCAAAAGCAGGAGCTGTGCCATGGGCAGCCGGCTCCCCTGCCCACTCCCACACGGAATGGGGCTGCCCGGGGCTGCAGACTCACCTGGGGCAGTCGGATGTGTCCATGTAGACAATAGCTGATGCAGTCCCGAAGGCCACGAAGGTCCCATCAGCACGAGGCAGGAGGGGGAGACCCCGCAGCTCAGCATGGCACCCATCCCCGGCCACGTAGCGCAGCAGGGAGAGCCGGTCGACGGCTGGGAGGCCTACGGCCCCATGGCGCCGCAGCACTTCACGCACATGGCTTGCCGTGGCCTCCTGAATGCCCTCTGCCATCCCCAAAGCCAGCGCCCTCTGGACATGGGCTGGGACCTCAGCCACTGGCTCCCTGGCTGCCACCAGTAAGGCCAGGACCACCCGCCGTGCGGCCACGTCACCTGCGGCCTCTGGCATCAGCACAGCTTCAAGGGGCCGCAGACGCTCTGCAGCCCCTTCCATGGCTGGCACCAGGGTGCGGGCACCTGCCAGTTCCTGGCAGATGTGAGTCACCAAACTGCAGATGCGGCCACAGCTTGGCATGCACTCGGGGTCCGGCCAGATGCTGTAAGCATCTGCGCCAGGCAGAGCCGTGGTCACAGCAGCCATGTGGCTGTAGACCCGTGGCAGGAGGCCAAGGAGCAGCAGGGCATTCCAGCGGGCATCTTTCTCACCCTCCTTGCCCTGCTCGGGCCAGCGAAGGTGGCGGCGGTCGTCGGAGAGGGCAAAGGGGGCGCTGGCATGGACGGGCAGCCCTGTGGTTGTCTCGTCTGTGGCTGGTAGGGGTAGGAAGCAGCACAGCCGCCCTCGGCAGGGCCCACGGAGGGGGTGTGCCAAGCTCAGCTCAGGACAGCACCCCAGCCCTGCGCCCAGCGCCACAGCCGGCCCCGCCGTGGCCCTGCCTGTGGCCACCAGCCACTCGCTCCCATCCCCCATCCCATCCCCGTACAGGGCCACCAGGCACCATGACAGAGTCAGTCCCTCATCCCCTGATGGCCCTGGGGCAGGGAGAGGCCGAGAGGCTGCCACAAGGGTCCCCATGAGGGTTTGGACCCCATCAGGGGCCATGCGGTACAGGGCCATGCGGCGGACATGGCGGAGGAAGAGGAGGGCAAGAGGGGCCTCAGTGAGGAAGGTCTGGAGGAGGCTATGGAGCCGCTCAGGATTGGAGATCCCTGAAGCAATTCCTGACGGTTGCCGGCGGAGGGGGAAGCGGAACAGGGTACCCTTGGCAGAGCCACGGTGCTGTCCCACAGCTTCCAGCCCAGCCCAGAAGGGCTCAAAAAGCCCAGGAAGGTCCTGGGCTGCAGAGACGTCCCAGCGGGCACCAGCACCTGGCAGCACCTGGCATTCGGGGTCCAACACCCCCAAGGATGGAGGGCTCAGCACACCTGGCAGGTCTGGGGACATGGGAACCATGAGGCCACAGGGATGGCACAGACACCGCTGCCTCCCCAGATCGTCCCAACCTGTCAGTGCCCCAAGTACCCACTCAGTACCCCCAAGTTCAGCCCCACAGTGCCTCCCGAGATCCCAAGCTTAATCCCAATTCATCAGCCCTCCCTCGGTTTGCCTCTGTGGCCCTGCGCTCCATTGCCAGCCAGCCTCCCCCCAGCCTCCCTTCAGACACTGCCCTCCATTTTGCACCTCCTTGGTGCCCCCCAGTACTCCCCAGTTCAGCGCCTCTAGTACAACCCACATCCCCAGTTCAGTCCCGGTTGAGGCCCCCAGTGCTGCTCACCGGTGAGGTGGTAGACAGAGGTGAAGCCCAGGCCGAAGCGCCCCACAGTGTTGGGGTCCTCTCGCTTGTGCGAAACCCCTGGGCACATGAGCCCTGTCCAGTCCCGGGGGGACATCACGGCATCATTGTAGGCCAGCAGGGCTGGGCCTGGGGGGTCAGGACCACAGGTTAGGGGAGACTTGGAACATGGCGGGGGGGGGGGGAATTGCGACCCCCCACTCAGTGTCCCCACAATCTCAGTCCCCCCTCCAGCCCCACAAAATCCCCCTCAGCGCCCCCAGTACCACTGAGTCCTCCCAGTATTCTCAGTGCCCCGACACATCCCAGAACACCCCGTTGGTTCCAGTTCCCCCAGTTCGCTCTGATCCCTCTTCAATTCTTCACCAGTATCCCTCAGTCCCTCCCAGTACCTGCCAACGCCACCCCTGCCCTTTGTCCAGGCTCTCCCAGTGCCCGTAGCGCCTCTCACCCTGGGTGCCCTCCAGACCCCCTCTGGTGACATCGAACTCCCGCTCGTCAGACACAAACACGACCTCATTAGCGCCGGCGTCATCCGCGTTCTGCACCAGCTCCTGGGTTCAGGGATTAGTGCCGGGCCACCGCGGCCCCTCCAGCCCCCAGAAGGGAAGCACTGACCCACTTGCCCAGCTGGCCAGCAAGGTCCGGGGGCTGGTGCTGGGTGAGAACCACGCCCCACACACACACTGGGCAAGAGACCCCGGGCGGTGGGGGGTCCCTGGGGTTCTCACCTTCAGGATCTGCCCCCCGTCGGGGTACTTCTGCAGGACGCTATGCAGGTAGTCGAGGAGGACAGGTGCCCGCTGGCAGAAGGCCTCCCTGCAAAGCAGAGAGAAGGGTGGGGTGGGAGGGCAGGGCTGGCCCCCAGGGGTCACCAGGACCCCCATGTCCTCCTCGGATGCCCCAGGATGTCCCCCTCCGTGGGGGATCAAGGACCCTATCCCCTCCCAGCACCCACTGACACTACCACCTCCGAGGAATCCCTCATCTCCCCAGGGCCCCCATCTCTCCCTGGGAGCCTCCAGCAGTTCTGAAACTTCCCCACATCCCCCCAGCCAGCCCTGAGCCCCCCATGATCCCCACCTCCCCCGGTAACCCTGCAGGTCTCCCCACTGACCTCTGAGTCCCCAGTCCCTCCCGTAGCCCCCAGTGACCCCCAGACACCTCCCCCACCCCCCCCCCGCGCCATCCCCCGGGTCCCCCCACAAACCCCCGGTGACCCCCAGCGCCCGCCCCAGCCCCACTCACGCATTCGGCTGCTTGAGGGCCATAGCGGCCGCTGCGGGGACGCCGGGTTCTCACCGGGACCTGCCCGGGCCGCCCGACCACGTCAGCGGAGCCGCCCCGGCCCCGGCCTTGGCCCCACCCCCGCCCGGCGGTTTCGTTTCCCCGCTGCAGCGGCTCCCGGCTCTGCTTTAACCCCGGAGTTTCGGGGGGGGGGAGGACACAGCCACGGATGGCGGGGGCGGCCGGGCCCGTGGCTGCGGGGCAGGGACCTGGGGATAGGGCCCTGGAGCAAGGAGCGACGGCAGCGGGGACTGCGGCTGTGGAGCGGGGGGCACTGGGGTACAGGGGTATGGCTGTGGCCTGGGGGGAGGGTGCAGGGCATGGCTGTGGGTTGGGGACCGTGGCAATGGGGCAGGGGGGGCATGGGGGTACAGCTACAGGGATGGGGCCACTGCGGTATGGCAATGGGTCAGAGACACGTGGGTGTATGGCTATGGGGTAGAGTACCATAGCCCCACGGCTACAGGGCTGGGGTCTTGGAGCCATGGCCACAGAACAAGGGCCCTGGGGCCGTGGCTATGGGGCAGGGGCCACAGGGATATGGCTATGAGGCAGGGCCTGCAAGACCATGGCAGTGGGATGGGGCCCATTGGGGTATGGCAGTGGGGCAAGGACCATGGGGGTATATGGCTATGGGGCAGGTGGCCATGGGGCCATGGCAATGGGGTGGGAGCCATGGGTATATAGCTTTGGGGTGATGAAGTTCCATGGGACATAGCTATGGGGTGGGATTGCTGTGAGCACATCGCTATGGCATGTGGGGTCATGTGGGGTGCAATTGTCAGGGGATGCTGGGATGTGGCTATATGGTGGGGACATGGAGGACATGGCAGCAGAGTGGAGGGAACGTGGAGACATGGAAATGGGGTAGGAAGGATGTGGAGCATGTATATGGTGTGGTGGGTACACATGGGTCACAGTTATGGGGCGTGGGGAGACTTTGGGACATGTCTGTGGGATGCGGTTGCTGTGGGGTGGAGGGGCCATGGGGACATGGCCATGGGCTGAAGGGCTGTGGTGGGATTGATGAGAGGGAAGGCTCAGCAGGTCTCTTCCAGCTCCCCTTGCCCCTGGTCAAAAGGAGACCCTGGATGAGCATGAGCCCACCTGACTCCTTCAAAAAGTCACCTCTTGGTGATGTCCCTGCCTGGTGGACCCGGTAGATCCCATGTGGTATGTCCCCATGGACAGGCAGCTGAGGATATCCCCCAGTCACAAGAACTGTGTGGGGACAGAGGGAATGGGAGGATATGAGAACCTGGAGGGCATTGAGAGAGGCATCTCCAGGACATAAGCAAAGGACGTGGGCTATCCCTGTCCTGCAGAGTTCCTGACCCCAAGGGTTGGCAGGGACAGAGGGCCTGGTGAGGCCTGGGGCCAGCAAGGATCATGTGGGTTCATGTGGACTCAGCTCGGGGCAGAGCTGGATGCATGGCCATCCATAGTGGCTTCTGGGGTGAGGTAGGACCAGGACCTGTGCTCAGCTGGGAAACGTGGGACAATATGTGTGTCAAGGGTGGGGAGGGACTGCAATGTGTCTGGGGGCAACTTGTGGGAGCCAGACGTGCATCCAGGAAGATGTGGGACCAGGATGTGCATTTGTGAAGTGCGACTGTCTCAGACCAGGATCTCTCATCCCTCCCTCCCTCCGTCTCTGACCATCTCACTACAGGGGGGGTGGCTGTTCAGGCATCCACAGCTCAGTGAGCATCCACAGATCCCCTGGGGAGAGGTTACAGGGGGACATCAGTGCCAAGCACAAGGCTGGGAGGGACGGAGACCCCAGGGGGGTAGCTTCTGGTGTCCTGCCTATGACTGGCCTTCAGAATCATCTGAACTGTCCTGGATGAAGGGGCTGTATCAAATGGATCATGAGGACCATATGGAGATCACTTGCTGCTGTATGGACCACGTGAGACCAATTTAGGCCGTATGGACTGCATAGACCGTACTGAGGTTACATGGACTTACAGACCACATAGACTGTATGAAGACCACAAAGACATGGAGACAACTTGGAACATGTGAGGATAAGACCACCTGTAGGGACACACTGCCTTGGGTGAGCATAGGACATCAGGGCATGCAGTGGGACAGCTCTTCAGGGAAGCCTCCTCACCACCTTCCTTCTGTCAGCTCCAGTCCCACAACCCATCCTTTCCCTGCTCTCCTCACCCCCAGATCACCCGCAGGTGCAAGCAACTTCCCTTGTTGTATTAACCCTTTGTTATTGCCAAAGGGAGCTCCAGTTACACCACTGGCCACCCAGGCTAGACGTGGCTGAGGAGGGCAGAGGCCGGGCTCCAGGAGTGGTGGAATTGAGCAGTTATTTGGAGCCAGGACCTCGCCGCTGCTCCAGCACAGGGCTGGGGAGGCCTGGACGGATGAGGAATGGGGCCAGCCCTGTGGGGCCACCATAAGGCCAGGTGGGGAAAAACAGCCCCTGAGGAGGCCCAGGGAGGAAGCCAAGTTACTTCCCCCCTGTTCCACCCTGTGGAGCCACCCAACCAGCCCCGCAGCCGTGGGGAAGGTGTGCCTGGACACAGCCTTCGGCTGGACCCTGTGTCCTTCCCCCTCCACCACCTGGTCTGCGCTGCAGCGGGGGGGCACTGTGCAGGGCTGCTGGGCCCGACAGGGGGCCCAATGTGGTGCGGAGGTCTTCCTGGACCCTGGTGAGAGAGGTCTGACAGCAAATGGAGTAATAAAACATCTGGTTTACTGGCAGAGAATAACAAAGAGGAATACAGATCACAAGTAAATCTGACGCCCCACCAGGTGCTGGGCATGTCTCTGCAGATGCATTTGCGCAGCATGCCACAGGAAGGATCTACCTGGGGTCCATCAGTGCTGCGGGGAAGCGGGGTGCCCTGCCTCTGACGGGATGCAAGACTTACTTGCTGTCTCTAGTGCCCTTTCTATTCTGTCTCATTAAACCACCTATTTCATGACACCACTTCTTGCTGGAGCTTTTGCACCCAGAGTCAGAGCCCTGAGCTGTCTCTCCTCCCCATCCTGGCTGCAGAACATCACCCTATTTCGCAAGGGCTGAGAGGAAGCCATTTCCCCATCAAGTGACCAGAGACAAGAACAAGAAATGAAAGCGCTGACAGCCTCTCTCCCAAGGTCCACAGGATCCTAAGACCAGGTCATCACGGGTGTCCAGCCCTGGGCAGATGACGGGGACATTCTGGTTCCAGTTCAGCCATCCCAGCCTTGCAATTGTGTTTGCAGAAACCCAAGCCGTGGGACAGAAGGTGGCTTGTGGTAACAAGGGCGTGCCAGGACCCAGAAGAAAGCCACCCAGCTGCTCGGTGTCCGGCCAACGCCTTCCTCTGAAGAAGCCCTGCTTGAACCGAGGACGGAGAGAGCCCAGAGGGCCATGATGCTGCCTGTGACACTGCCCGTGGCCCATATGCTGGCCCTCGGTGAGTGCCGGAGGCTGTGTGGGCTCCCAGAGAGGGACAGGAGGTGTCTGGAGGCTCCACAGAGATGTGTCCTGGGTTTGGCAGGGATAGGGTTAATTCTTTTTTTTCCTAGTAGCTGAAGTTGGGTTGTGTTTTGGATCTGGTATAACAGTGCTGGTAACACCCCCATGGTTGAGGTTTAGGTGTTGCTATGAAGTGCCAACAAGGAGCTGGGAGGGGGCACAGCTGGGACAGCTGACCCCAACTGGCCCAAGGGCTATTACAGACCAGTATAGAAACTGGGGGGAGTTGACTGGGGACAGCGATTGCTGCTTGGGAATGGGCTGGGCATGGGTCGGTGGGTGGTGAGCAATCGCATTGTGCATTCCTTGTTTTGGATATTTTTATTATTATTTTCTCTTCCCTATTATTTTTCTCAACCCACAGATTTTACTTTTTGTTTCCTTTTCTTTTTTTTTTTTTGTGATTCTCTTCCCCCTCCCGCTGCAGGGGGCAGGGAGCTGTGTCATGTTTAGCTGCCTGCTGGCCTAAACCATAAGATCTTACAGGGCTGTTTCTCTTGCAGGTGCTTGGCTGGTGGCACAGAGCAAGGCTGCACCAAGTGAGTACCACCAGGAGGTAGACAGGGGGTTTGGACACAGCTCTGGGCCCCGCTTCTCCCCCCGGGCCCTTCCCCAGCCCCACAGAACAAAATTCACCCTTGTGTGGAGGTGGGGCCTGGACCCAGCTCCAGGCTCACGGCAGGGCAGCGGGGCACTGGGGGCTCCCTGGCTGGCTGGCAGCATCCCTCTCCCTGCACAGGTGCCCCTGCAATCTCCATCTTCCAGAAGCCCCCGGGGGTGATCGCACCGGGAGGCTCCACCACCATCTGCTGCAGTTGCCAGCGGGACAACGGGAACATCGTACTCTACAGGAACGGCCAGCAGATCCGCACCCTGCAGCTGCGTGGCAGCCAGGCTGAGTTCTCCATCACCAACGCCACCCAAGAGGATGCAGCTGCCTACAGCTGCCATTACCTGGACGGAGGCACTGTGCTGGCTCGCAGCGAAACCCTGGATGTCAGAGTGGAAGGTGAGGGATGTGCGGTTACCCCTTGGCGTGGGGTCAGATGCCACATGGGCAGACTGGGATGCATGTAGCCACTTGGCTTCCCCTTCCACATGATGGGTAGGGTTCAATCATCACAAAATCATAGAATCATAGAATCCCAGGTCGGAAGGGACCTCAAGGATCATCTGGTCCAACCTTTCTGGGCAACAGCCCAGTCTAGACAAGATGGCTCAGCACGCTGTCCAGCTGAGGCTTGAAAGTGTCCAATGTGGCAGAGTCAAGCCCTCCCCTGGGGAGATTATTCCAATGGGTGACTGTTCTCATGGTGAAAAATTTCCCTCTCGTGTCCAACTGGAATCTTCTCAGGATTGACTTGTACCCATTACCCCTTGTCTTTTCCATGTGACTCCTTGTGAAAAAGGAGTCTCCATCCTCTTTGTAGCCACCCTTTAAATACTGATAGACAGTGATGAGATCCCCTTGGAGCCTCCTTTGCTCAAGGCTGAGGTTTTCCCCCACTTCCCTGGCTGGAGAGGTGGGGGCCATCTTCACCTCTGCCTGAGCCAGGTGGTGGGGCGTCATGGAGATGCTGGTGGCTGCCAGCACTGTGTTATAGCCCTGCACACCTTCTCATGCCCTCTCCTCTCCCCACAGAGTTCCATCTCCCCAAACCTGTCCTCTCTGTCCAGCCTGGCCACGAGGTGGCTGCAGGAGCTTATGTGATGTTCCGTTGCACCATCGCACACGCCAATGCCGGCTGTTTCCTGTATGTGGAGGGCCAGGTCACCGTCGTTTTAATCCCAAAGGACCAAGATTATTTCAACCTCTCCCGTGTGCATAAAGGCAATGAGGGCCGCTACAGCTGCCAGTGCTTCAGCAGCAACAGTTCACTGAAATGGTCTGCAGTCAGCAGGACCCTGGATTTGGTGGTGAGAGGTGAGACAGCCCCGCAGCCACATGCTGCTGTGCTCTTCCTTCCTGGCATCCGCCACATCCTGGGGAACTAGGAAAGAGGATGTGGGGGAAGGAAGCAGCTGTGATGGGGCCTAAGCAGGGGTTTACAGCTTCCTTCAGGTGTGTTTGGGCCTTGCTGACTCCTCAGAGACCCCACAGGTGACCTATAGACGCTATAGACACAGGGTTGCAGTTGGGGGGGGGGGGGGGTGAAGGGTAAGGGGACACCTCTGCCTGCACCTACCAGCCCCAGGGACTGTTGTACATCTGGTCATGGCCCGGTGGCGACGTCTGGCTGGCAGTGGCAGGCGAGGGCCAGCTCTGTGTTCCTGCCCTCCTCCTCGTCAGAGGCTGTGGGTAGGGGGTGTCTGGAGGGGCAGGGATGCTCCCCGTGAACATCCCTTTATCCTGCTTTAGCTCAGGAGCTCCCTGGCGAGTCCCCTTGCCCACCCATCTGCCCTGGGAGTGCCGTGTGTATGTACCCCTCCCGTCCCCGTGGGTCCCCTCTTGCCACCCCCCCAGACTCCCTCAGTCGGGAGGGATCCTCCCGGCTCCCCCCAGTGACTGTCCCTTCCTGTCCCCTGCAGATTACACCTGGACCAACGTGGCGCGCCTGGCACTGGGGGCTGGAGTCCTGGTGCTGCTGGCACTGATCGTGGCCGAGGCCACATGCAGCCGCCGCCGTGGGCTGGGGCCCCGCTAGGAGGGGGCCAGCCCAGCCCCCACACACAGCTCCCTGCCACTGCTGTCAGGGGGCGGCAGGGCTGAATTAACCACTCTCCAGCTGCACAGGCATCCGTTGCTCACATTCATTTATTATTTTAAAACACTTGACAAACACATCACACCATGATCTATATATATAAATTTACTTTTATGCAGATATAAATTTATATATATAGGACCTTTAAACCTCTGTATACTCAGGACACAAAGTTCTGGAATAGCTTCACTGGCTACAACAAAAGTATTTTTGTTATGGAAACACAAAAGAGGAGGTGCAAATACCAAAAAACGCGGAAAAAAAGAAATTAAAAACAAGTGCAAAATGAACGAAAGTGCAAAAAAGCTTCTGTTGTCATAATCACGCTCCTTCCAAAATACGCACCCTCCCCCACCTTTCTGCCCCCCAAGGCCGAGGAGCCTCAGGCCGGAGGGAAGGGCTGGATCGGAGGAAGGGGCTCAGGCTGCAACCCTCGGGTCCCCCCCACCCTACACCGAGGGGGTCCCCTCCCAGAGGTTGGGGAGTGAGGGACAGAGGAGCAGAAGCCACCAAGTCACTTCCCCACCCTGCTCACTCCTCTTCGCCAACGCCCCTCATTGCACTCACGTCCCCCGATTTGCCTCCACGGGTGGCAGCGGCCTGCAGCGCTCCTCGACGCCCTGGAGGATTTCTTTCTTTTCTAAAAGTGCTTGCACTCGACATGGAAAGCCCCTGCAGAACGCAGAGGCAGGCAGCGACGCTCTGGGGAGGGGGTCATGGCCACCCTCCTCGCTGAGCCCTCACAGAAACGGAGACCTTCGCCTAGCACCATCAGGATGCTGCCCATGAGGAGGGAGCAACGGCTTCCTGAGAGGCTCCACCTGATCCCACGCACCCGGCCTCACCTGCAGAGCTGCCCCAGAAGAGACCCTGTGCCTGAGGCTGGAGCACATGGTGTGACATCTCCCACAGCTCCGGCTCAGCCCCACCAACGCTGTCTGCAGCAGTGTGGGCAGAAATGACAGGAACACAGGCCTGGGGGCCTCTACTCAGAAAAACCACTTGACTTGAAAAATTCTTCATCAACTTAGAAATTTTGGCTGCAGTCACATCTCTCAGAAAGACCCCAGCGAGGAACCTGTGAGCCAGACTCGGGCCTGTTGTGCTCTCCGGCTTCTTGGTGACACATCAGTGGACATCCCTGCAAGGAGTTTGGCCAGGCAACTGGGGAAGGATGTAAAACCTCAGCGCTTTCGCCTTGGGCGCAGCTGCCTTCGATGCTCCCTGAGGAGGACTTCCCCATCAGTGCTCTGTAGAGAAGGAGCCAAGGCCAGGGGTGCAGCGACCCTTCCTTCTCCTGGCTTCCCTGCTGGGACCAGAGACAACTTCTGCTCTTGGAGGATGCACGGCCCGAGCCCCTGGGACCAGAGCCTGCCGCCTCCACAGCCACAGAGATCACCACATGAAAACAGCGATGCACTGACAGGAGGGGAAATGGCGGTGTGGCACTTCCGCACACACTCGTCCACACGCACACACACGATGCTTTGGGTTTGGTTTTAAAGGAAACAAGAAGAAGGTGAGAAGTTTTAACAGTAAATAGCCCTTGACCACCTACAAACCCTGTAACTCTCACCCAGCTGAATCCAGCAGCTCTGCACCCACACAGCTGAGTCGGCCCTGGAGGCTGGCAACTGCTCAAGACAGCGGGTAAGCGTGTGCCACAGAGCCCCATGCACCTCCCATCACCTTTCCCATGGGGCTGGTTATCCTGGATGCTGCTCCCTGCGCAGAGCTCAGACCCTGCAGAGACCTGGGGTCCAGCTGCGCAGCCAGACCCACAGCCAAGGGGGTCACCCCAGCAGCCCTGCCCAGTTTGCGTCCGCTCTCTTTGACGGAGGTCAAAATTGCCCAGGCACGGCAGTACCCCATGGGCACAGCTGCCCGCTGATGCCCATGGCCGGACCATGCACACACCTCTGCCCGTTTGCTGGTGCCCAGGCAGAGTGTGGCTCGATTGCACCCAACGGCAAGAGGTGATGGCATTGGTTGTACCCAGTCTCGTGGGGCAGCCATGGCTTGGCTCTTGGCTCCTCTTCCCCTTCAGCAGGGATCTCCAGAGCTCACCACCCCTCACTCTCCAGGCCAGCCCAGTGAGACAAGGCTCTCCAGCCTTCACACCAGTTCAGATCCGACACCTGGGTGACAGCTCCTCTCCCAGCAGCCAGGGAGAGGGCTTAGCCACTTTCCCAGTGGGGGGAATGACTTCAGGCGAGGGAACGGAGCAGATGAGAAGACGACGCTTTCATAAGATGTCTCCTTATAAGCTCAATAACCACATCCTGTGCAAGGGAGCCATTCTGGTCCAGATCGCACCTGGAGAGGTCTCAGAACCATTCACACAGAGTCTCACAGCTGAAGGTCCCAGGGCTCCTCCTCTTCCTCCTCTCCCCCAGCACACAGTGGCCCAGAAAGACTCCCCATCTGCTGAAGAGACTGACTTCAAGCCCATCAACTGCGGATCAAGGGTGACCTGGGGGAGCGACTGTGGGACCCAGGGACGTAGCTGTTTGTCCCCGCTCCCCGTCTCTCCACAGCTGCCCACACTGCCATGCTTGAAGAGATGGAGGAAAATAGAAAAAGAAAGGAGAGGGAGAGCTGCCTAAATCAAACCCAAACACCAACAAAGCCACTACATGGACGAGTCACAAGTCCTGTGTGAAGAGCAAGCAGCAGACGTTTTGAGCAGGTCAAATGTGACCCCAAATATTCAATAACAAAGAGTCAAAATGCTACATTTCCATTGGAAGCCTGGAACAGATTGACCCAGGTGTGACAATGGCTCCCAAGGCAGCGCTGCTCCAGGACACATTGCTGGTGTGCCCGCTAGGATCCCTTCATCCCTGTCTTTGGGCACCGGGAAAGGGGGAAAAATTGTTTTGCTACTGATGGGTCATTCCTGGGAACGGGAAAGAAAGTTGACGTGGGACTGGGATCACATCACTGCAGGCCAGGGAGAGACTGTGGGGCAGGCAGCCACCCTGCAGCATCCCACTGCTGCACCCCTGCTCCCACAGCACCCAGGGCAGGTGTGTACAGGAGCAGGACAGACCATGGCGAGAGCAGTGCGGGCGCTGCCAGGGGACACGGGGGCTATCAGAAGCTGCCTGGGAACCCCCAGCACACTAGCGTTCCTGGCGCTGGAGTCCTAGCCTACTCAGCCTCTCCTCCAGCCCAAGGGACAGGGTTACATGGGCATTCCCAAAGCGCCCGCACCCTTGTTAAAAAGGGTGCTATGTTACTCAAAGGACAGAAAAGACCCCAAAACAGTTAACTGCTAAATCTTTCAGCTCTGCAGGTAAGGAATGCAGGGACAGCAGAAGATCCTGCTCTTCAGACAGCAGAACCTGGGGGCCTTGAGAGGGCAAAAAAGGGGGAGAAGGCGGCTTGGCAGGAGCACATCAGCCAATTCAGGAATGCCGCCTGAAGTGAATTGTGGATCTGCCAATGGAGGAATGGATGCTTCTTGTCCTTGGCAGCTGTCTTTGCTCTAGAAAGGGCCTTGCTCCTAACACCAGAGAGAGCCTGACTCTCCTTTGCAGAGGATTTTTTTAATTGCTACAAGGGGAATGAGTTAACCAAGCATCCTCTCTCGCAGAGTTGTGCTGGCCAAGACAGCCTGAAGTGCAAGAGGAAACAGAACTTGGTCTGCACCCACTGCGGGGCCCTGGGCTGCTGCACCACAGTAAAGAAGAGTAAAGCACAGATGCTGGTCGTGGGCAGAGCAGCAGCCAGGACACATCACTCCCAGAAGGGGCAGGAGCTGGGCTGCTGGTTCCCAGCGCGGGGAAAGGGCAAAGCAAAGTCATCATCTGGCCTTGGGAAAGTCAAAGGAACCCAGAGAAAAGGGCAAAGTGAGCAGAAGCTCCTTGAGAGCATCCCTTGAAAATGACGTCAGCACAAGCCCCTGCAGAGGAACACATCGAGGACAAAAAAACAAACCCAAAAAACCTCTCAGCTGCTGAGCAAAGCCAAGACCGGCCTCAAATGGGTGCAAGCACGTATGCGGGCAGTCAGTCCCTTCCCTTATTGGGGTGACTTGAGCAGTGGCGTCAGCCCCCCACAGGTGCTACATCCTCCGCACTGCTCCCCAGTCCCTCAGCACCCCCCTGAATCAGTGCAGTCACAGCAGGACATGGGGGCAGCTGTCGAGCTAAGGCAGGCTCGTCACATGTCCACCCCCCATCCCTGTGGCTGCCCCTGAGGCTTGGGGTCAGTCTGTACCCAGCGCTGGAGGAGAAGGGCAGTGGGGAGGGGATGGGAAATGGACTGGTGGAGGAGAGGAGATGCGGCATCCGAAAGGACATGAGCAGGACATGACAAGCTGCGGTCAGTTGGGGGGAGTCTCTGTCCTGACCAGGCAGTTTGGCAGCACCAGTGCTGAGGGAGGGTCCCGATCGGGCCAGGAAAAGTCACTTTAAGGTGTCATCAGCATTCTTGAACATGAGGATGGCATTGTAGATCTTGAGTGCCGGGCCCAGCTTGACACTCATAATCTTGACGATGTCAGCCTGTGTCAGCAAGAGGAATGCCTCGCCATCGATCATCTGGGGAGGAGAGCAGGGACAAAGGCACTCACTGAAAACTCAGGCTGTGACTTCCTAGGGACAGCCAGCATGAGCATGACCGGGGGACGTGCACTGTCACCTTCATCCTCTGCCCAGGGAGCAGGGCACGGGCCACCCACAGCACTCCCACGCTGCCCCAGATAAGCCAGGAACAGGGCAGAGGCGGGAGAAAGGCCCTTCCAGGGGCCTCCCCAGGAGCCCACACTGCAGCCAGCCCAGGCTTCTGCACCAGAGCATGACAGGCACGGCACACAGCCAGCTGGCAACCTGCAAACACCCAGCCATCCCCTGCTCCAGGTCCTGGCACACGGGGAGATTGTCCCCAGCTCAGCTTTGCATGCCTGAGCACCCTTAAAGCACAGGGGCCATTTACAAATAGGCTGGGACACTTGCTGTACCTGGTGTGCCCAGCGTCAGCCTGCCCTGGGTGTACTGCGCACGCCGGCAAGCAGCCCCTGTGTCTGTCTGTCCACAGAGGGGTCTAAAAACAATGAACTCGGCTGACAGACAGCAATGCCACTGAACTTCTGTGCTGGTGAGAGGACTCAGGTGGGGAAGAATGAATGGGTGAAGAGTAAGCAGGTTCCCTCAGGAGGTGATGGGTGCTATTAAGGCTGCAGCACCATCCTCCTCCCACACCCCCATCCCAGCATCCTCAGAGGGGCCCTGGCTCACCCACATCGGGAGGACAGGGCAGCACAGCTCTTTGGGGTGAGGATCTCCCCTCCTGCACAGGCAGGCAACTGCCCCCGGGCTGCAGGGTGGGATCGCAGCCAGGCACTGGGCGGGCTCTCAGCCCTCAGCAGCAACCCGCTGCAGGAAGGCCACTGGGCAATTCCTCCCCGCCCTGTGGGCAAGCAGCTGTCCTTGGCCACCTGCACCCATCCGCTAGCCCCTCTCACCTCATCCTTGAAGAGCTTGGCTTGGTCCTCGCAACCCGTCAGAGTCTGAACAAAGCTAAAGACCTTGGAATAGATGGAGAAAAGTGTCAAGACAGAAGCAACACTTCTGGCTGGAAACCCCCCACAACCCCACACCCTCACTTCCACAGCGGCATTTTGCACCCTGTAAAGTAGCGTGTGGCTGCTGGGGAAAAGGCTGCGGTTGCAGCACCCTCCCATGCCTAGAGACCACCCTTGGAGCAGGGCATGGGTGCAGGTCTCCTCCAGCCCCAGACTACAGCTGCTACAGCAGCTTCATCTCCAAGCATTGCCATCCTGGCACAGAGAGATGATTCCCACTGAGGGGCAGCAGCAGCAGAAGTGCACACAGGAGGGTGATGGGGAAATCAGGCAGGGCTGACTGCTGGGGCTGGTGCCGCAGGTCTGGCTACCCAGGCCTTAAGAGGGGCCATCACAGATGTCCAAGCAAGTGAATGAAGGTGATGATGAAAAATCAGAGGTAAAGATTTCTTTTTCAGAGAAACAGGGAAGTGACTTCTATCTGCAGAGTCTGTGGTTTAATTTTAACTTGGCAAAGATGAAACTGCTTTCTTTGGAAAACTGTAACACACTAAATGAAAAGAGAGCCCTCTGCCTTCACTGCCCACCCTGGGCTAGTGTCACATTCAAGCCAAGCGAGAACCTGGTAGTTCTGCATGTGCTGCCCAGAAGCTGCCATCAGGGCTCATGCCTGGCAGCTTCCCCCCAGGGACCCCACAAGCCTGCCCAGCAGACCACCTTCTTGCTAGCCCAGGGAAGCGGCTGCTGAAGCACCTCTGTGCTTGCTGTGCATACCATGGTGCTGCACAGCCAGGTAGGAGCACCCACAGCCATACCAGGGGGTTAGGAGCCAGCACACAGTCTTCAAAACCATCTTACCTCATCAATGGTCCACTTGGCCACGGTAGTTGCTGTGATGCCAGCCACCCCCGGCAGGAGTTTGCAGTGCTGCTCCCAGCAGAGCGACAGGGAGCGGTCGGGGTGGGCGGACAGGGCAGACATGAAGAGCGACTGGTGCATATTCTCTGAAGAAATAGCTGGCGATAAAAATGCAAGATGTGATGCAAAGTAGAAGGACGAGAACATCCCAACCCGTCCCATCCCATCCTACAAGCCTTGGGGAGGGCCCCAGGCTGGCCACAGGTAGTCTCTTGGGTCCAGGTATCAAGAGCTAGTGGTCGTCCCCTGAATTAATAGGGTCTCAGTGTATCCAAGTGTTCAGTTTGGTGGGACTGGGGATGGTGGGGAAGAAGTTTAGAGACAAGCTTGGCTTTGCCTTGTTCTCACTACCTTCAGTTGTTCATTTTCCATCCTGAACTAGATTTCAATGTCAAATTTCACACCAGAATGGCAACCCACATCCTTCAGTTCATTTCATGTTTTTAACAAAGCTTTTCCCTTGCTCTCTGCTCCAAGGAGTCAAGGATGGCTCCCAAGAAGAGATCCCCTTCATTCACCTCCAGCGCTGGGGTAGGCAACAGCCCATGGTAAAATGGATACTGGCTGGAATAAATGGCAGTCATCGTCTTATGTCAGGCATCAGAACTAAACGTTGATTAAACCGTTCAGTGTTCAGCCTCTGCACTGCAAGCAATAATTTGGCACTTCACGACCATGCTGATATTTTGGGGCATGGCAGCCACAGCATGAAGGCACAGCATCCCTGTCTAAAGAGGACAAAGGTCTGGGGAAAATGCACTGCCACAGAGAGAGGATCGTAATTCCCTGCCCTAAAGCACTCAAAGATTCACAGACATAAAGCGAGAGACATGAGGAGCGACCTAGCAGAGTTCTGGTAAGAGGCAGGGACACTCCTCGTCTGATGGCCAACGCTGGCTGTCGATCACGAGCTCCTCACTGCTGCTGACTTGCGTGAGGTCGGATTAAGCAAGCCAAGGGAGACCTGTCCCCAGCAGCCACCACCCTGGCTCCTCAAGCCTTGCCCCTGCGACGACACCACGACAGAGGACGGCACTTACTCTGGAAGTCTTCCTGCTGGATCTTCCGGTACTTTGGAGGTCGCCCTCTAAAGAGACAGGAAGACTGATTTCCAACTGGGTTGGGACTGGCCCGAGGGCCCTCCTCCACACTGCACAGATCAATGCCTTGGCAGTGGGAGCAAGGATTACCTTTTGGACCCTGACCCAAAGGGTTGACAGCTAAAGACACAAAACGTGGGAAAAAAAGACCAAGAGAGGTGCCCAACAGAGCTGGAAGGACAAATGCCAGCTGCCAGCAACAATGCTCCCCTGCGGTCAAGGAGCCTCTCCAGTTTGGCCATCCCTCTCCCAGTGATGGCAGTCGTGGCACAGTGGCCCTGCACTGCTACATGGGGCTCACTGGGCTTGCCCCTACCTCCCGTGGTGCCGAGATTTCTTTCGCTGAGGGAAGCCAATCAGGTTCCTCTTGCGAGTTGAGGCCTCAGTGTCCGACAAGTCTGCTTTGAGCCTGCCCTGGTTCTTCTCTGCCAGCGGGCACCCTGAGAGGCAGTAATGGGCCGTGAATCTCCCAGTCACGTGTCCTGACCCGTCGCAACCTGGCGTGGGGCACTTCCTAGAGAACAGAGGGGAGACAAGAGTTGGACACGGCTCAGAGCAGCATGGGGGGGCAAGCCAGCAGGGCCACCCCTCTGCCCCCGAGCAAGGGAAGCCGTAGCCCTGGCCACAGAAAGCAGAGTAAAGACTTGCTGAACAAATTCGTGGGGCAAGGGTGCTGGGTGCCATGGGCAGGACATGCCCAGTCCCTCCAGAAACAAACGCCTGTCCCACCTTCTCCACTGCTGTCACAGCGACCCTGTGCAAGTCACCACAGTGCTGATCAAGCAGGTCCCTGGGGTTCACAGAGTCTCCATCTTCCCTTCCTTGCCCCCACAGGCATCCAGACTGGCATCAGAGTGAGGGGGAAGCAAGCGCCATGAGTGTGGCCAGTAGAGAAAACCCTTGGGAGCCAGATCTGCCTTCCCCATCTTCAAGGATGCTCCACCATACTCACTCCTCAACACCAGCCTGCCATGCTGGCGTCAGTGCTGCACCGTGCCTGGTTTCCCCGGAAAAGGTCACGCAAGTGACTGACTGAGATGGGGGAGATGCCCTGTGCCTTCTCAGGACTTCCCAGCTCACAATCTCGCAGCAATAGGCATCCACGAGGGGCGGGAGGAGCATTGTCCTTGAAGCTAGTGTCAGTGAACAGCGCCTTAGAGCCACTGTCCCCTACATAGCCCACACGTCCCCACAAGTAAACGGGCACAGGACAGAATAGGAGCTCATGGGATTTACACTAGCCGCAGGCTCTGGGCTGCCTTGAGAGACCAAGGGCTGCCCCTAAGCAGGAGGCAGAGCCAGGCACGGGGCAGGTGCAGGGAAGGGCTGGTTGCTGGTGGGGGTGGAGGGTGTGGAGGAGCAGAGGAAGAGCCGGCATGACCGGCAGGGAAGCTGAGCCCCTCTGAGCCGCTCACCTGTGGTGAAAGCTGTACTTGGAGCTCTTGGTGTGAGGGATGCTCTTGCAGCCCAGGGTTGGGCAGCCCCCATGGGCAGAGGAGGCTGGTTCCTTTGGTCCTAGACCAGGAGGAAAAACGGGAGAGAGACTGTCAGGGCTGCAGCCCCAGGCAGAGCCAGGGCTCTGGGCTCCCTGCCTGCACCAAACAGGGAGGATTTTTCCAACTGACAACACCACGGAACAGCCCTTCCTCCCTGCCCATCCTCGGCCAGCACCTGCGCTTCCATTTCTGTGCATGGGCGGGTGGCAGTGACAGTGGGGATCTGGCTCTTGGGCCCTGGTACAAGGGACTGACCCAGGTGCAGGACTTACTGAGAGGAGGCTGCAGGGGGTGTCCAGTTTTTGAGCACCAGCCTATAGGGTGGATGTCCGGATGATCCGCATCAATCCAGAAATCATAGATGTGGCTCCAGCCATCAAAATGTATCTGGGAAGACAAGAAGAGAGGTCACCCTTCACACCCTGGAGTGAAGTGCCCTGGAGCCCTCCAAGCTGACAGCAAGCAGCAGGGCAGAGCTGAACTGCAGCACAAGTCTGGAGCCAGGCACAGGGACCTGCCACCCTCTGCACAGCGTGCTTCCACAGACCTCCACGCGCTTTGCCATTGCAACTGGCAGTGAGTTCAGAAGGGCAGGAGCAAGCCAGTGCAGTGCCCGGATACAGGCTCAGCACCAAGACTCTAGCACTCACCTTTATCCTGTGATCTTCTACATCCTCCACACTGGCCACTCGGATGAAGGAAGGAGTCCTCCTGTCCACTGCCTCCAGCTTCATGTTGACCAGGAAGCCGTGGGGTGTGCGCTGGGGCCAGGAAGAACCTGGGTCAGCGGGGAGCAGGGCCATGCTTCGGGCTCCCACGCTCCTCGGCAGCTTTCCCAGCAGCGTGCGCTCCTCAAGCCCAGCTCCCAGCCCTGGCCTGTCCGGGTAAGAGCCATCCCAGCTCAGAGGCAACAGGAGAGAGTGGGGACAGGCCTCCCAGGTCTGAGCTGTGTTTTAACGAGATGGGAAAGCTGTGCCCAAGGGAAGAAGGTCTCCAAGAGACAGATTTTGGGGATCTATATTGCAGCCACACTTGGCTGGACACAGCTGCTGTTACTGCAGTTGGAAAAAACAACTACCAAGCACACCTAAATGACGTCCCATCACCCAGCCCCTGTCTAGCTGAGGGGACGGTCATGCTTCCCATCTTTCCCAGTTTTGAACTATTTGCCCAGGATAGCCCTGACTTCTGAACCTTGAGTGTAGATCTGAACCCAGGCCTGTGGCAGGAGCATACTGAACACACCTGACTTCTCATAAAAGCAAAGACCTGACAATGGAGAAAACCCGAATTCCTGGTCAGGCACAATGGAGCAGATGACATTGCACTCACCACTTTAAAGGCCCAAGCTGGGACAGCAGATGCTCCGGTTTCCTTTAAGTACTTTTCCCAGGTGAAGCTGTCGGGGTCAGGATAATCTAGAAAGGCGGGGAAGATGCAGAAGGTGAGACATAGCTGCAGGAAAATGGCAAGTACCCCAGAATGTGCCTACTGCCTTGAAGGACCAAGCAAGCCTGTGCCAGGCACAGGGGAACCTGAGAGACATCAAGAAGGGCTACTATTTTCTTGTGGACCATGAAATCCAGGGTACGAGGAAGCAGAAACATCTGCACAGACAGCTTGGGTCCTCCTCGCGTCTCCACTCAGCCTGACACAAGCACCTGCTGCACCTGAACACGTGTACAGGAGCCTCAGCAGGAGTGTACCACCCCCCTGGCTGTGGCCTTGCTGAAGGAAACCGCCTGGCCCGGCAGACAAGCAGGAGCCGTGGCGTTTGTGCCCCCAGGCTCCCCATGCCACCCTGGGAAGCCTGTCCCTACTCTAGTGAAGGCTGTGCTCCTGAGCCACTAACTCACCTTGAGGAGGTGTGAGGGGTTTGCCATGCTCCTGACACCATCCAACAGGGTGGATGTACGGACTGCTGGGGTCACACCTAGAAGACACACCCAAACTCTCACCAGGATACCCGGCTCACCACCACCAGATGGCGCAGGCTGCGGGGGCCCAGGGCATGCTGCTTGGCAGCACCCCTCAGGCTTGCGCCTCCAGCAAAAGCTGAGGTTTTCTACAGCACCCTTGTCCCTGAGTGACCCAGGGAACCACAGGCCCTGGCAAGGCAAGGGCTGGAGCAGGGGGACTCCAGCTGAGAGGGGCAGGACACACACACGCCCCGCATGCAAGCCCTGCTGCAATGCTGCTCAGGAAACAGCAACCCCTTGCTGCGA
Organism: Gorsachius goisagi; assembly: GCA_018403395.1. NCBI lineage: Eukaryota > Metazoa > Chordata > Aves > Pelecaniformes > Ardeidae > Gorsachius > Gorsachius goisagi. The sequence goes on along the minus strand of BOSO01012646.1, from coordinate 3,057 downwards.
GTGGGGAGACAGGGCCGTGCTTTTCACAGCTGGGAGCGGCAAGACCTGAGCGATTGGGGGGCTCATGTCCTGGTCATGGCTCCCAGTAGGTCACAGCAGACTCGGGTGCTGCTGCTCTGCAGGTCTGCCTGGGGACAGAGCAGGTAGCTGCCCAGCATCAGCGAGTGAGGAGCAACCGGGGACAGAAACCACTGCAGCCCCACAGCTCCTCAGGGCGAGAAGTAAGAGAAGGTCAGAGAGCTCCAGCCACAAAGGGAACAGAGCTGCTCTCGGGACCCTGACTGTGCTAACTGGCCATTTTAATCAGCCTTAACCAGCCTCAGCTGGGACACCTCCCTGCCCCAGCCACAATCCCCTGCCTCCAGAGGCAGGAGCTCCTTTTAAGATCAGGCCTTCAGTCTCTTCATTGCAGGTGGCCTCATCTCCCAGGTGGTTTCAGGGTGAGCCCACAGCATGCAATCATGCCCATCTTTGCCCCATATTAACTACAGGGCCATGACAATGTCTCAGGAGCTGAGATGAAACAGGTAAAGGTTTGTCCTGCAGCACTGGGGGGTCACCCTCTGCCTCGCCGGTAGCCTGTCTGCAGCAGCATGCTGGGATTGTCCCATGCTTCCCAAGCACCCCGGCACTCTTGCTGAAGCAGTGGCACGGTGTCTCCCCAGCTCTGGCACCCCAGGAGCCTCTGTAAACTTACCAGTAGTCATAAGTATCATCCCAGTTGTCAAAGTGCACCAAAAAGCGATTGTCCACCACATCAGTCACTGTGGCAACACAGATCAGGGAAGGGTTCATGCGGTCCACAGCTTCGAGCTTCATGCCCACCTCGAAGCCTGGGGAAGCCTCGTGCTGGGGGGAAAGAGGGGCAGGTTCCTTTCAGAGCTGTGGTCCCCGAGTCCTCCTCACCAATTCTCTTGCCTGCTGCAAGGAGGCACCTTCCCAAACCCTCCCAAAACCAGACCCTCCCTGGCCTCCAGGCAGGCTGAGGACCACTTAGGATCCCAGAAGGGTAGCGCCCTGCTGTGCATGCAAGGAAAGAGGCAGAGGGTGATTAACTCAGCTTGGCCACACAGGGAAAGAGGAAAAGAAACCTTCAGACCCTCAGGATCTTCTATAAGCAGTAACTTGTTTGCAGTCATGTTCCTTCAGCGTTAGCAGTAGCCAATGCCCTAGGCTTGGCAGGAGGAGCCAGGGTGGGGCCCTTCATCATACCTGGCCTTTAGTCCTTGGGTCCAAAATCTGTGCAAAATGCTGCATCACACACGCTTGTGGGGTTGTTGCAGCAATGAGCAAGAGGGTTTAGACACAATAAATAACTTGGAGAGGCTGATTTATCAGCAGGCTGAGTCTCCTCTGCAGCTGACAAAGAAGCCATCAGCATTTTGCACTCCGCTATATTCCCACTTTCCTTACCCAAGCTGCCATATGAATAGCAAAGGTGGAGACAGAAACAATGAAGACACGAAACAGAGACAAAAGAATTATACATAGGAAACATTAACTGAGGGGGATTGGCAAAATAACTGTTGAGAGTAGCAGTTAATTCTCCTCACCAGTGCTTCTGCAACAGACTTAACTGTCCCTGAGACCAACCTGGATGAAGCAGTGTGTCAGACCAACGCCAGTTTTGGGCACACCAAAACCTCAGCAGCAAAGCATGTTGCATCTCTTTAAGCAACGCCGGCAGCATGCTCCCCCAGAACCCCTGCACTGTGGGCTTGAGAAATGTGGGGTGGCCGGGGAAAAGCCCAGCGCTGGGGGAGGCTGGAGGGGAAGAAGTCAAACCTGAACCTGCAGGCTCAGGTGGGAAGGAGGAGCTGCTACTCACAGTGTTTCGGACCATAAAGAGGTGCTTAGGAGCTGCCTGAGCCTTTGTTATCTTCAGGTAGTTTGTCCAGGTGAATTCTTCTTCCTTATAACCTACAACCCCTCAGGAAGAGAAACAAGAGCAACGAATTCGTAGAGAGCAGCAAGGAGGTCGTGGGGCCCAGCCCAGCTGTTGCCGACCGGCCCTCATGCTGCCAGGCGTGCCCTGCTGTGGGTTTACAAGGTCTACAGCAGCCCTGGGAAACCCAAAGCCCATGGCTTAGCCCCAACGGCTGATTTTGAAGAGGTGCTAGGAAACGTTAGCAGTGGAGTGGAAATCCAGAGCTCCACTCCTCCCCAGAAAGCGTCAGTCCCAGTCCCACCTGCCCTGGGGAGAGCTGCTGGCTCCAGCCTGGCACTGGGACACCCAGGGTGACGGGGCTTTGCCCCAAAATGGGAGTGAGCAGAGATCTTTAGCGTGATGGGTGCCTGAAAGGTTGTCCTGTGGAACACCCCCCCCCAGAACAGCACCATCCCTTCCTGGGCCCCATGGAGCCACCCTGTCCCCATTTCCCGCTCTATGTTTGGGGGCCCACTCCTCGTCCCCCTCCTTCAACAGGACCCACCAACTGAGGCTCACTAACTCCTTACCTTTCGGGGGCTGGAGTTTGTGCCCTGTCTCCTCAAACCAGCCAGCAGGGTGGATGTCGGGGGAGTCAGCATTCAGCCAGAAATCATGGCACTCGGAGTAGCCATCAAAGTGGAGGCGCATCCGGTAACCACACACCTACCAGCAGGGAGGGGAGGAAAAGGAAAGGACCATGGAAACCTACTGCTGTCCCTGGCTGAGCATCGCACGCACCTCCCCTCCCACACACAATCTCAGTGTTTTGCTTAGGGAAGCCAAGAGTCAATCACAGGCCAGTGCCTGAATTGGGAGGCACTTGCCAGTCCCAAAAGGTGTCCAGCACAGAACAAGGTTAAGAGTAAGGCCACCGCAAGCCAGCCCTCAGAAGGAAGGTTTAGGCTGGTGCGTGAGGTGCCACGCTGGGGTACATTGCTGGGTCCAGCAAGTGCAAGGGTTCCCTTTCCTGTATCCAGGGCAGATGCTGGCACAGGGATTTTGGCTAAATGCCGTGCTGCTTTGGTGAAACCTCTCCATCAGCAAGAACAGCAGCCGCTGTTGTATGGCTGATCTCCCTGGCTGCCTGGGAGCACCGAGAGGCAAGGCTGGCTCAGCTGAGCAGACAG
>BOSO01012645.1:0-33226 GCA_018403395.1 Gorsachius goisagi | reverse complement strand
TCCGTGGTTCAGCACCATGGCCAGAGCCCGCGCGCCCGTGCGGGACGGGGCGCAGGGGAGGCTCCGCGCACTCCCCCCCCCCCCGCCGCTGGTGGGGGTCCCGTGTCCCCTCCCCTCCCCCCCAGCCCCACGGCCCCCGGGGAGCGGGAGCAGCGCGGAAGGGGTCCGGGGGGGGGGGGGGAACGTTGGGGGACGCCCGCCCCCCCACCGGCGGGACAAGGGCGCCGGGACCCCGCACCCGGTCAGCTTTCACTCGCGCCTCTTTTGTTGCGGTGCGGGGGGGGGGGGGGGGGGGGGGTTGGGTGTTGTTGGGGGGGGGGGAGGGTGTTGGGGGTGTTTGTGCGTGCGTCTTTGTTTCCAGTAACCAAATTTCTTTTGTTCTACAAATTGCCTCAATAGCGTCTCTTTGCCGCGGGCAAAGGGGGCTCAGCTGAGAACAATTAGCATCACAATGGGCTTTTGGCCTCGCGGGCCGCTTTGTCTGGCGACTGCCGCCCCGCTGGGGCAGCGCGGAGCGGGGAGGCGGCCCGGCCGTAAATCTACCAGCTACAAATTGAGTTCCTGGGAGGAGAGGGCCGGGGAGGGCCCGCGGGATTCATGCGGCTTCTCTTCTCGCCGTGGCGTGGGAGGTGGTGCTTTTCCCACCTCCCGCGTTTTTAACCGCCCTGATGCCACCCCCCCCCCCGCTCCGCGCCTGCCCCGGCTACACCACCCCCACACACACCCCACCCCAGGTCGGGCCGGGGCAACGCTGCCCCGGGAACCCGCACCGCCCCGGGAGTCGGAGGGCTGTCCCCCGAGGACACCCCCGAAAGAGCCCCAGGGCCGAGCCGGGCGCCGAAAATCCGCCTGCGTGGGGAGGGCTGCAGCCGGGCGCACCTTGCCGGGATGCGGCGGGCAGAGCAGGGGGCGGGGGGGGCGCCGGGCGGGACGGGCTGTCAAGACGGGGCGGGCCGCAGCCCTGCGGGAAAGGACGTCGTGCAACAAGAGACCGGTTTTAAACGCGCCCGTGGGCCCCGACGGGCACACGCCGGTGTGCGCAGGACCCCGCTGCGCCGCTCTCCATCGCCGCTCCTCCCCGCGCAGGGCAGTGCCCCCGCACCGGCCACGCTATCCCGGCACCGGCCACGCCGCCCCGGCACCGGCCACGCCGCCCCGGCACCGGCTGCGCGCGATTTTGAAACCCCTGCAGAGCTCTCGGTGGAAAAAAAGATAAAAACCCACGGCGCTGCACAGGTCTGACCGCGACACATTTTATTCTCCTCTTCTTCGGGGAAAAAAAAACCCAAAACCAAAACCCACCAAAATACAGCCGCGGCTCCCCTCCCCGGTACAAACAGCCGGACCACCGCTGCCAAAACCACTCTCTCTTATATACAAAATATATATTTGTTACGAAATATAATCAATAAATACCGATAGCGACAAATTAATATAATTTACCGTTTCCGAGTACAAAACCGTGATTTGTTTCCGTCCGCCCGCGCCCGCTGCGCTTCAGCCAAGCGGGACGGGACGGGGCGGGGGGGGAGCGGGGCGCCCGGCGCGCAGCGCGGGGACCCCCCCGCCGCCCCGCCGGCTTTCGGAAGGCCAAAAGCGGGGTGAGGAGGGGGGGGGAGAGCAGCCGGGCGGCGGGCTCAGAGGAAGGCGGGGAAGGCGGCGGGGCCGCGGCGCAGGGCGGCGGGCGGCGGGGCTGCGGCGCAGGGAGAGTCCCAGGGTCCGGGGGAGGCGGAGGCGGCGGCGGCGGCAGCGGGGGGCGGCGGCGGCGGGGGGGGCTCGGGCAGCCCCTGCTCGGCCAGGCGGAGGCTCTGGGTGAGCGCCCAGATGTAGTTGTGGGCGAAGCGGAGCGTCTCGATCTTGGTGAGCTTGGCGTCGTCGGGGAAGGTGGGCAGGACGCTGCGGAGCGCGTCCAGGGCGGAGTTGAGGTGGTGCATGCGGTTCCTCTCCCGGTCGTTGGCCTTCATGCGCCGGCTCCTCTTCTGCTTGCTGAGCAGCCCCTCGCTCCGCGCCTTGCCGCGGCCCCGCCGCGCCTTCCCCTTCCTGCGGGCCGCCGCCTCCCGCGGGGCCAGGGCGGTGCGGGCCGGCGAGGCGCCCCGGCTGCCCGCCGAGCCGCCGCCGGCCGCGGGGGGAACGTCCTCGGCGCTGCCGAAATAGGGCTGCCCCTGGCCCGGCGAGCGGTCGCTCTGCGGGGCCATCCTGCGCGGCCGAGCCCGCTCCACCTGCTGAGCCCGGGCGAGGCGGCGGGGCAGGAGGGCGGCTCTCGCTCCGCGGCCCCCGCCGCTCCCCCCCTCCCCGCTTCCCCTCGGCTGCGGGCAGGGAAGGTTGCGCGGCCGGCACACGACTGCCGTTAAGCCCCTATATATATAGGGCCGGCAGACAATGGGGATTTCCCGGCCGGGCGGCGTGTGCGCCCCCCCGCCCGCACCCACCCCTTGGCACGCTTTTATCTTATCAGCCCGCCGGGAGCGTGCCGGGCCCCGGCACCGCCCGCGCCCCGGCCCCGCCACGGGAGACCCCGCCGGCCTCCGCGCCGCGACCCCCGCCCCCGCCCGCCCCCGGGACGGGACCCCCGGGACGCGCCGCCGGGCCAGGCGGGGTCACTCCCCCCCCCCCCCCAACCCACCCCCCGTGCCGGCCCTGGGGGATCCCCCCCGGCCCCGCTCCCCTCGGCAGAGCCGCAAACACCTCCCGCCGCCCCCCCCCCCCCGCGTTGCGGGGCGCTCCCGGGACCCTCCCCCCACCTCCGCCTCCCGGGGGGGGGAGCGAGGGGACCCCGCCGCCTCCCGCGGCCTCTTCTCCCGCCCCCGCAGCGGCGGGGACAGCCCCGCACCCCCCGGACACCGACGGGCGGAGCCGCGGGCGCTGCCCTGCCAGCGGCGAGCGCCGGCACCGACGGGAGAGCGGGGGGGGACGCACCGCTCTCCCGCCCCCCCGCGCCCTGCCTTTGCTCCCCCCGGAAAAACGGGGGCTGGGTCCGGCGGGGGAAGGGCCCCCCTCCCGCAGCCCCCGGCCACCGCCACCCCACCAGCCCGGCGCTGGGCTCAGGGAGGGCTGCTCCGCCGCCGGGGCTCGGTGCGCAAAACGTGCCGGGGACTTTTGCGCACCGGCTGCGGCCGGGCGGCGGGGAGCGGCCCGGGCCCGGGGCGCCTTTCACCGGCGGAGGGCGAGGGGCCGGGGGCAGCGGGGCCGGGTCCCCCCCCGCACAACCCGGCGCCCCCGGGGGTGCGGGCAGGGCCGCCGGGCGGGCGCAGCCCCGGCGGGGCGGGAGCCCCCCGCTCCTTCACCAACGCGGCGCGGCGGATCCCGGCCGGGGATACCGGCGCCGGCAGCGACCGGAGCGGTCCCGCCCGGGCCGCGGCGGGGTGGGGGCAGCTCCCCCGGCCCGGGCCGCTCCTCGGCCCGGCGGGGCGGCCGCGGCCGGGGCGGTGCGGGGCGGTGCGGGGCGGTGCGCGCTGCCTCTCCAGCGGCGCGGCGGGCGGGCGGGCGGCCCCGGCTCCCCCGCGGTGGCGGCGCTGGGCGGGCGGGGGAGTGGGGCCGAGGGGGGGCGGCCCCGCGGCGGCTCGGGCGCCCCTGCTCGAGGGGCGGCTCGGAGGGCAGGGGAGGATGAATAGGAAGGGCCCGGCGGGTTGTTTTTTGTTGGGTTTTGTGTGTGTGTGTGTGTGTGCGTGTGTGCCTGTGCAATTGGATGACAAAAAAAATCTGGCGAGCGAGTTTCCAAGCCTCAGACTGCCCACTTCAAACGTCCTTCAAACAAAAGCTGAAGAGGAAAAGAAAGCCCCACCTGGTACCGCTGTTTGCTAAAATAATAATAAATAGATTTCGTTTAATAAATAATTACAAGAGATTGTAAAGTGGAGTGCTTTGGGAAGCATTAATCATGGGGCTGGGGGCAGACATCACCTGCTGGCAAACAAGACAACTTTATTGTTAAATCACCTTCCCACTGCCACTTTCCGATAACTCCCTCCCGTCGCCACAAAGCCCGGCCGGGTATGTTTACTCATGGTTAGCATAACAAGCACCATATTACCGCAAACGTGATAGATAAAAAAAAAAAAAAAAAAAAAAAAAGGAAAAAAAAAAACAACCAAAAAAAAAAAAAAAACCCAACCCCAACCCCAAACCCCACCAATCTGCGGGGGCACCGCGGCGGGTTCCCGTTCACACCTGGCCGGGCCGCCCCGGCGCGGAGCTGGCACCCAACGGCCCTGCCAGGAGGGGCCCTGCCGCCGTTTACATTGGCCTGCTTTATGCTGCTTTATAACAGGTTTACTGCAAGCCCTATCTCCCGGCCCTATTTGTCTTATTTTATTGAAAACATATGGTAACCAGCCCAGCCCCGGCGCATCTCTCGCCTGCCAGGCGTCGGGGAGATTTTGCGAGCCGGGGCTCGCCGCAGCCCGCCTGCCCGCCGGGGGGGCTGTTTGCCCAGCAGAGGGGAGGGCGGAGAGGGGCCGGCCCCGCTCCCGACCCCTCTCTCCCCCACCCTGGTCCGGGGGTCCGCCGGCCGCCCCGCGCCCTCCGCCCGCCCCGGGGCCACCGGTGCGCGCCCGCGCCTCCCTCCCCACCGGGGCGGCCGGGGGCACCTGCGGCGGGGGCCGCCCCGTCCTTCCCCCGCTCCCCCCCGGCCGGGGCTGCCCGGGAGGTACCGTGATTTGCGGTGCCATATGTCGAGCGGCTCGGCGGAGCGCAGCCCTTCAGAGCCGGAGCAGCTGCAGCCCCGGCCCTACCTACCCGGCGCATAATACCTGGGAGCCGCGTCCCCCCCCTTCGAGAGGGCAGCGCGGCTGGGTCGGCTCCGCGCCTCTGTTTTGTGACTTTATTGTGGCGCCCAACAGATGCACGCCTGCCCCTCCTGCCCCTCGTCCCGGTGCGAGCGGGCTGCTGGGGACACAAGGAGCGCAGATGCCAGGCGCAAGGTGCACCAGATGCCCCCCTTTGTGAATTCAAACAATATTTCTCCCTTCCTCCCCCCCCCCCCCTTCCTTCCTACAAGAGGGAGAGGAGAAGGGACGCAAAAAGGGAAATATGAAAAAAAAACCCAGATCAAAACCCAAGAGAAGAGCAGGGAGCCCCAGCGAGCGGCGCCGGGAGCGCATCCCTCGGAGCCGCCCGACGGGGCGCACGGCCGGGCGCAGCGCCGCGGCCGCGGGCAGGGACCGGGCAGGGGCCGGGAGGACCCGCCGTGGGGAGAGGAGCCTCCCACGAAATCGTTCAGTACTTGGGCAAGAGCTGAGCAAGTGGCCCCCAGCCCAGGGCCGGGCAGAGCGGCAAAAGGCTGCTTGGGAAAAGGACAGCGAAGCCCCTTTCGCCACCGTAAATCTTCCTGCCTTTTGTGGCCAGGGTCCGGCAAAAGAGTCCAGAGCAACTGAAGGCTTGGCTAGCAAAAGTTCTCCCCGGCGTGGGCTGGGGCCACTGGAAAGGATGTGTGCCCCCCCAATTTGGGGCATCCCTCATCACAGAGGCCAAGTGGGCTCTGCTCAAGGCAGAAGGGGCTGTGCAAGGAGTAACATCTCCTTAAGGTCAGAGCCTGTCCTGACACGGACGGTGCTGGCACAAATCCCACCAGCTGCAAATACCGATCCCTTCCGTAAGCCCTCCCTCGCTGCAGAAAATCTGCCTCAAAGGCCTGATCCATGCCAGAGCTGATGGGTTTTCCTTGTAAGCCCCACCAGGAGCTGGGCTCTGCACCTCACACCATGCTCCGACTTACAAGGGCTGGGGAGTGAGGCTACTCAGGGGCAGGAATAACCCAAGGGAACCCTGGGATGAGGGATGCTGTCGCTGCACCCCAAGGGGAGAAGCCCTGATTGCGCATGGGGAAAGAAAAGCCCACAATTTCCAGTGTATGATCCCTCCCCTGCAATAGACCTCTCTCTGTGCTTATGTGCCCTTAAAACACAGCCCAACAGGACATGGCTTCATAAGGCTGCAAGAGTAGACAGCTGTTCTGACACCAAAACATATTTTGGATCAGAATGCAACAATCTCAAGCATAGCAAAAACATGGGTTTTCTCTGGATAGGAGAGAGGCAAGGAAAAGAAATACCACAGAAAGTAAAAGGCAGGGAACAAATACCAAGCACAGAAGGGTCAGTCAGATACTGGGTTGTGATGCCTACAGATGGGTGCTGTGAAAGCTGTTCCCTTAAAGTGTTTACCTGGCCACCCGAGTATCTGCCCAGGTAGGGAAAGATGGTCCTCACCTCTCTGGGAGTTGGTTGCCTCCTGCCATTCCCAGTTCTGCCAAGCTTTCTCCCCCTCGTCTCATGGTTCCTTGCCTCACAACCCATTTCACCTGCCAGAAAGAGGGTTTCTCCTCTACACCCATGGCAGCCTGGGCAGTCAGGGTGGCTTACACATCCAGCACGCTCTCTCACTCAGTTTTTTCCTAGTGCTTTATGCTTTACAACAAGTTTCTGGTGAGGTCTCGCAGCAGCCACCACCACCACCACCGCATTCCTCCAATGGTTGAATGAAACACAACGGGGGCTCAACAGGCGTTCAAGCACACATCCATCTTTAACTCATCGGCAGCCCCGGTGGCCCAGAGTAAGCCCATACCGGTGCATCTGCCTGCATGGAAATCTCACAGAATAACTGTAACTAGAAATGTACTGTCTCTGCAGCTACGGTTCAATGGGAGGAAGATTTCCCAGCAGGGTATCTCCAGCACTCGGACTTCACCAGCTGGCAGGGATCGTTTTCAGCTACCAGTTGGACAACGCAGATTTGAGGCTTCAGTATTCATTTGCATCAACCCTCCTTTGGCCATCAGTAACTGGCCATGGACCACGAATATGCTGATCTCAGACTGCCGTCTTCGCGATCGGCACTTTTCTCCTCTAAGGGCAAAAATCTGACTTCTGGCATTTTGATGCACCATGAGGTTATAAGCTGTGCAGATTGGTCATACTGGTTTGCTCTGAAATGCTTCACCCCCCCCAGTTGCCCATCCAACAGACAGATGGTGCTTCCTGACCTCCAAAAGTAATTAAAGGTGGGCTTTCCTTGCTGATTTAGAGGCTCCACCAGTCAAACTTTGAACATAGCAGAAGATACCAGAGCTGGCTTTTGAGAAGTGAAAAAGTCACTACATACCAGGAGTCTGGAAGGAAATTCCCCACCTGGCCTGGAAATAAGGGCAGAGATGCCCCAAGGGACGCGCACACCACGAACCTCTCTCTGGATCTTCATCGAAGCCCTCAACAGGAGACAGAGCGAGATGGGGCGGGGGGCTTTGACCCTTCCTTTGCAAACTGATGTTGCTGCCATGTCACTGCCAGGCGATGTGCCCAGCATGGTGCTGGGGTCACTGCTCAAGCCAAACCGCTGCGAGCAGGGGGGATTGGACCCACAAAAGTGTGGCGTGGACAGTTTGCCCGCTGGCCCCATGATGTGCCCAGGGCCAGCTCATGCTCCTTCCAGTGCATTTCCCAGCTGTGCCATACACATCTGGCAGCCTTCAGTGCTATGAATGACAGCACTGGTACCGACAGCCCCAGGGGGTTGAATGCAGTCGCAGCCCCCACCCCAACCCAAGCAACACCAGCCGCTGTGGCTCACCTGCCCACACCCCCAACGTGAGACCCCATCCCCTCCCCAACCATCCCTGCACCAGCCCTGTCTCTTCCCATCTCCTCCCTCCTTCCAGTCTCAGGCAGAAGCATCCCTCCTCACCCACCCTCCTCTGTCCCAGCCTCACCATCCCCTTGCCCCCATCCCTGCATCTCCATGCCCCTCTCCTGGCATGCCTCGTGCTGGTGTCCCCGCCAGACCCCCTTGGCACCCCATCCCAGCTTTTCCCAGCTATCCCTGCCCACCTGCACACACCCCACCCCAGCTCCCCATCCTGGTACCCCTCTCCCAACCCTTCATCCAGCACTGGGGTCCACCTGCTGAGACCCTGACCTCTGAATCAGAGTCTTCTCCTGCCCTGCACTACTGCAGTGCTGTGAAGACAAGTTTCTATCCAGAAGAGATAATTTTCTTCCCTGAGTCGAGGTGTATAACGCACCTGGGGAGTCCACGAGCGGCACAGCCCCTCCTGCCAGCCCGTGCCAGGACCTCTGGGAAGGTGCGCAGCCAGCCTGACTTCAGTATCTCAATGAGAAATGATGTATTCGCAACAAAAAGGAAAAAAAAAAAGCAACTCTGGATCTTTTCATGCAAAACACCGTGCAATCATAACACACAATTTTAGCTGCAGCCCAGCTCTGCAAGACAAGTTACCACCAGCCTGTATCAGTCCTTGGCAATGCGATTTTAGGGAGCCACACGACCAAACCTCATGCCAAGAGGCTGTAACGGTGCGAGGAAGGCAGTGAGCTCATGGCAGGTAACAGCAGGGAAACCTCAAAGCACTCACCCACCTGGGTGCATCCAGGGTTTTTTAGGCATTTGCGTGGCGACGCCAGCCCCCAGCTGCAGGGAGGGGAGCTCCAGCTCATGGCTGGCCATGTCCGCGCAGCCGGGCTTGAGCCTGAGCCGGGGGGGCGATGCTCCAGCCCAAAGGGCAGCCCACAGGGATGGGGCTCTCACCCACAGAACCCCTCAGGGACAGAGACCAGCCCCACCGCCCCACGAAGCGCTGCCGAATCCTCTGGAGCCGTGCGGGGGGCTGAGCTGGGTCCTGACCTTGCCGCGGGACTGCGGCACAGCGCTGGCACCGGAGACGTGGGGGGCACAGGGCTGCTGTCCCCCAGGTGAACACACGTGTCCCAGGGTCCCAGCAGCTTCCTGGGTTTTATCAGCACCCTTAGCAGTGTCCTTCATTACCACGTTGCTTCAAACCTACTACGGCTCCTCCGGGCACCCTGTCCCAGCCACCCCTGGCAGCTCCCGGGTACCAGCACCTTTCGGGGGTCTCTGGCTCTGGCAAAGCCCCCCCGTGCTCAGGGACACATTGTCCCACATCCCCTCCCCATCTGATATCCCCTCGCCCCGAGGGCTACGCCTCCCTCCCCCAGCTCTTCACCTCAATCCCCACCATTTTCCACCATCATTTAAGTTTCTGAACTAATGTCTTTTTTTCTTTTTTTTTTTGTCCCTTTTTTTTTTTAAAAAAAAAAAGCAAACCATCTACCATATGGTCTCCCCTGAAAGGGGTAATTGTTAACAGATCATTAAAACACCGTGGCGAGTGCTCTGAGATTCCTTCCCTCCGTCTTACGCATTATCCCGTCTCTGTCACCCTTTCAATGCGGCTTTGAGGGCTCTGCTTTTCTAACTTCCTTCTCGGGGGGGGGAAGAAAAAAAAAAAGCGAGCAAGCCACTGAAGTGACCCTCTTCACAGCTCTTCTCCTTGCTTTTCAATGTCTTTTTTGACACCCAACAATAATTGGGGGGGGGGGGGGGGCTGGCGTGCCACTGCTGCTGCCACCGGGCTGGGGGCGGCGGGGCCGCATCCTGCTCTGTTCACGGGGCGCCGGGGTTGGGAAGGCTGGCTGAGGTGGGGCAGGGGTGCTCCAGCCACCCAGCGGGCACCGACAGCCTCGTCTTCCACCATTGGGCAATGGGGCCGCTCGCCATGGGATGCTTGAAAGGTGCATCCCATTTGTCCCAGTCCCTTCGTCCCCGCTGCTGGGACGGGGGCTGCGGGATGACCCCGTGACACACGCAGGCGTCCCGGGATGAGATAGAGCGTGTTTCTTACAAAGCTCATTTCCTCAGGGGGGTCGGATGCTTTCGGTGGTACAAATACATTCTATGCAGAAATAAGCTAACAGCTGGCTGGGAACTGAACTAAGCCCAGAGCTGGAGCTGCTCTGGGGGGCTCGGACATTTCACCGCCCTTTCCTGGAGAATAAAGCTATTTTAGGAAACACCAAATGCCAGGAAGCTGGGGACCAACAGGGCCTGGACCGCTTTTGCCTGAGCCACATTCTCAGGTAAGGTGAGCACGGGCACAGCACCAGCCCCCTTTGCTGGGACAGGAACCTTCCCAGAGGTGTGCCCCCGCGTCTCCCAGCCCCACATGCAGGGAGAGGGGCCCCGGGAGGGCTCCCAGCCCCATCAGCATCATCAGCCCTGTTCAGTGCTGCATTCGGCGATGCCGTTTCACAAGGAAAGGGAGCCAGCAAAGCCATGTCAAGCCTGGGATATGCCTGATGCTGTGGCAAGCCAGGGGACTGAAAAACCATCGCCATCGTCTCGGATGCCCTGAGATGGGCCAGGAGGCCTTGCAGCTGCACAGCCCCTCGCCACTGAGAGGAGAAGACCCAAGCGAAGCGAAGGCACATCCCAACAGCAGCATCACGCGTGCCCAATTCCAGCGTGACGGCTGCCAAACTCGCCGTGAGCACCAGCAGCGAAGGTCCTGGGCTGAGGGACACGTCGTTGCAGGCTCCCTACTCTTGTGATCGGAAAGGTTGCAGCTCACACTTATGTTCCTTACCTGCACCTTCTCCCCTTCCGCCACAGACTTGGCTGTTCCCCCAGAGGACCGGGCCGCATTCCCCGACTCACCGCAGCCAAGCCTCGGGCACCAATTTGCACCGCTCCTCCTGCATAGGCACCTTTCCCAGCACCGGGATAAAGCCCTTTGAACTTGCACTTACCCATCCCAGCAAAGGAGCGTGTTGCATGGGACCAGAGAGCACCCAGCACCCACACTGGGAACGACTGGGAGGAGGCAGCTGTTCCGGTCAGCAAAACCCAGTCACATTTGGAAAAAAAAAAACCAGAAACTTCAAAGCCCTGCATGCAAACTTCTCCAAGAGCCAATATTCTCCAGCAGCTCAATGGCTTTACCAGTGCCTGCAAGTAGCTCCGGGGACCTCCCAGAGCTCCTTCCTCCGTCAGGCGCCTGCCAGCCTGACGCCCCAGCCCGTTTTCCTCCCCGGCTCTTGCCTTTCAGCCAGCGGGTTTGTCCCAGCACCCTCCAAGCCCCGGAGGGCATGGTCACGCTTATTTTAACCCAGCAAGCTGTAGCCTGAAGCAGGAGAAGGTGGTGCCACTCTGCTTTGCTCCAGCTGAGGGATCAGCCCCACACGGTTCCCACTGCGGGGTCAGCGAGCATCCTGGGAGCGCTGCAGCGATCTGTGCTCAGCCGGTGCCGGCAGCTCCTTGTGCTTCCCCGGGCAAAGCCTCCCCATCACCAGCTGCAGGCAGCAACACCCCCCACCACCCCAGCGCTGACCCACACGAAATCTCCAGGGAGGGCTGAGCACCGTGACGGGGGTGAGATCTGCAAACGGGTACCCAACGCCCAGAAGCACGAGGTGGCTTTGCCTTGTTCTGCACATCCCAGGCAGATCGGTTCTTCTTCTTTTCTCCTTTCCAGGATGGCAGCTTTCATCCACTTCTACCTCTTCATGAAGGAAAAAACTTCCCATGGAAGAAAACTTACACCCTTCAAGGGAGCATGCTGGAAACGGGGAGGACACCCACTTTCCTGGGGGGATTTTTGCTGAGGGCTCTTCTTGCTGCTGCGAGGCAAAATTTTAGCCCTTACAGCTGCAAAGACAGACTTTGTGCCAGGAGCTGAATCCAAACGAAAGCACTACTCCCATCCCGAGCGCAAAAACAGGCTGGGGCTGGGGCAGTTTTAAGCACCACAATGGACTGAACGCTATTTTGACCAGTTAAAGAGCGGTGTTGCTCCCACCACCACAGATGAACATGCCGCCCTCTCTCCCCCCTCCCCAGAAAGGCGCAGACATCACACGAGGATGCAGACTCAAAGCAATTTCACGTGCCACCCATCTGCTCGGGGCCGTGCTGATCGCCCCAGCCCAGCAGAGCCCAGAGGATCCCGGGCAGCAGGAGAACCTGCGCTCTTTGGCTGAACATCCACCCAATTCCTTTTTTTACCAAAAAGCAATTCCTGCACCCACGCAAGCGCCTTTTCATAATCAGCTTGTACAGCAAAGTCACGGGCACTGGGAAGTCCTAGTGAAGAAAAGGGCCTTAGGAAGACAAATCTGCAAAACAACTTTTAGCGCGATGGGTTTTAGATCTTAAACACTGGTATTTATTTTTTTTCAGGTCAGGTTGTAAAGAGCAGCCATACCCCAGGTTCCTCATGAACAGATGCTAATTGCTGAAGTTTTGGGGCCAACAAGGGACTTCCAGATTTGGGGGGGGATGAAGGCTGTGGAAGCTGTGCCCACACGAGGGGGCTTCTTGAAGCAGGGCAGGGCACAGGGTCACCGGAGAAACCCCAGTGCCGCAGGACCGAGCGGAGATTTAATTCCCGGCGAGCAGAGATTTAATCAGCACCTTGCGATATGGCATACCCACACCAGCAGAGGGAGAGCTGCTCGGCATTTCTCCTCCAGACCTGCACTAATTAAAGGTTTTTATCCCGTAACATCATCATACGGCACATACCGTGCACGATGCTCCAGCCAGGCTCCCGGCTCACCAGTGCACATCGCCCAAGGGCTGTGCCAAGACTGCGCCTGGATGGCCTGTAATTATTTGAAATATAGAGGTAAAATCTCTATGTCTAGCTGAACGGTGTGTGATTCTGAGTGCAAAACCCCTCTGGCGCTGCCAAAGCGGTGCAGTGACCCCGCTCCCTGAACCCGCAGGGGATGGAGAGCGCTGAAATTTGGGATCACTGCCCAGTAGCTTGGCAGGCAGCCGGCACCGAGGATTTGCTGCAAATCCTTCGGCTTCCCGGTCACCGAGCAGGCAGCTGCTCCGCACAGCCATCCCACAACAGACAGGATTGCTCCGGGATGCAGGCAGGAGAGCGGCAACGCAGGGCTCAGGCAGCAAGGACCGGCAGGGGTGATTTTTGCAAGGGTGTTTGGGGGGCGCAGGGAAAGCAGGGGCACGCGGAGGATGAACCATGGAAAGTGCTCGCAGTTGTTGGAGCACTTCGTAATTACACATGCACAAAAAAAGTCCCGTAACGGTTCTGGGATTCTGCAGAGTTGCCTCAGCCTTTGAAGCAGCAGGCGCAGAGCGTTTTTAGAGCAGGCTTAAGGATGCATCTCGAGGAGTGGTCCGGCTGTGGCTGCTCCTGCCAGGAAGGCAGGGATTGAATTAGACCAGCGCTCTTCGCCTGTTTTAAAACCAACTTTCACGTCTGCTGTCTGGAAAAGCCCAGATGATCTTTGCTAGTGCGGCCCCGGCGGTTTTCACTTCCAGCCAAATGCAAAAATCAAATCAGGTCAACATTTGAGGGTCTGGACATGGGGATGCGCATATTTTAAAAGGAAAGGCTGGCAGTTGGGCGAGCGCCGTGCACGGAGCACCAGCCGGAGATGGCCAAGGTTCGCTAACCCCGCACCGTGTCCCCTCCGGCCCTGGCTCGTGCGGATGGACCGGGCAGGACAGAGCACAGCCCCGTGGGCTCAGCGGCTGGGGATAAAACCACCTCGTGCATGCTGCAAACCCATCCAAAAACCTGTCTATTAACGGGACATGACCACGGCACGCTGTGAAGAGCCAAGCCTTGGGCTTAAGAGCAAATTCACCCCCACTATCGCGTCCTCCCCATCATCTCGCACAGCTCGGGCGCCTGGAGGCAGCTGAGCAGAGCCCCGTTGCCTCCCACTCCTCCAGCCGCCTCCGGATCCATCGGCATCGTCCTTCCCTCCGGTCACCGTGGGCCTGCAAAGCGAAAAGTTAATTTCTTCAGATCTGAGGGGCTGGGGAGGGCGAACAGGGTTTTGAATCAATCATTTATTAAACAAAGTCACACATTTAGTTCATGACTGTCAGGCAAACCCCACCCTCAAACCCCAGCGTACGACAGAGAGCACGGAGGATGGCTGAAAATTCAGCACAGCCCACAAATTTCCTTGCTAAAGGAAAACTGTGCCCTGGTATCCCAAATACTCTCCCCGCTCCATTTAAACCACCCGAATTTTAACCACGCTTCCATCATCTCCTGCTTTCCCGGATATCTCGTACTTCAAACCACCACCACATTTATAAGATGCTATTAGGGAAGAAAGAAAAATTACCTTTGCCATTCCCTCCTTCACAATTCCTTGCAGCCTTCCTGCCATCGCAAATTCCAGCGTTATTAACTTCTCACCTTACCACAATACGTTATTCGGGGCAGAGACCAGGAAAATTCAGGCGATGGCGAGATGGGAGCAATTAAATACATAAGCGGGCACGGGACCCGACGCTAAAGCATGCCGTGCAGGGAACAGCCCCGCGCTGCAGACGGTGGGCTGGGCAACACAGCGGGACCGCCATCTCCAGGCACCGACAGAAAACACTGAAGAACTGGGTGAGTCATTTTTTGGCTCCTGGAAGAGCACGAAGCTTCCTCGGAAATGCTTGGTGAAGGGAGAGAGCTAAAGCAGCAAACATTGAGTTTTGAAGAAGGCAGAAAACAGGTCCAGGAGAAAGAAATTAAAAGAGCAGAAGAAAAGCAGCGAGGACAGAATGAGATCAGACGTTCCGCTGCGCGGCTTAGTGCAGTGTCAGAAGAGATTCTCCGAGACAGGACACAAAGCAAACCCTCTTTATTCTCATCCTGCATCTGTTTATTTGGAGCACGATGGTAATTGGGTCACGCGTTTCGCCTGTGAGCCTGGCTGGGGCTGGAAAGACTGCGGAGAAATGCTCGGGATGAAGCAACAACAAAACCCCTCGAGCTCTTGATGGCTTCCCAAGAAGTCGCTGAGAGCAGTGAGCGAGGCACGGACCTCCAGCGACTCTATCCAAAGCCCCAAGCAAGCCAGTGCCCAAGCCAGAATGGTATTTTTGCCTTTTGACTCACCATCCGATGGACAGGCTTAACTTAGTTACTTAGTTAAGAAAATGAGAAGCATTTTAAACAAAATCTTTGTGCTTTAAAAAAAAAAATATTATTTTTTTTTATTTTGACAAGAATAAAATTTAGAAACATCTCAACATACAGATCTCAAAAAAAAAAAAATCACCTGGTTAATTTACTAGAGGGGAACAGTACAGTACATACAAGACTCAAACATCCCCTAAGTTTATACAAAACCCAGACAGTAATAAATTGCATTAAAAATATACCAAGCATTACCTGATTGATTCAACATTGGCATCTGCCCCGTTATTAAAAGGCACAAGAGACTGAGCAATGAAAGTGTTCAGCGTCACGTCCATTATTGTCAGTAAACCGACTGAGGTTAGCATAAAAAAAAAAAAAAAAATCTATTAAACACATATTTAATATGCACCACTTAGATTGGTAAGCAATCTTTTTTTGGAAGGAGTAAGAAAATAAAGTTGCAAAGGACAAACCATTAAATAGGGCATCCCAAGATGCAAAGGCTCTTCCTAGAAATCTATCTCCCGATCTTCCCAGAATCGTTTTCCCGGCTGTGTATCACGCAGCAATCACTCGCAGAAAGGATCCGGTTATCCACAAGCACAGCTCCCAGCAGCACCGCGATACCGCCGCAGCATCGTCGGCAGCACGGAGCCTTCTGGCCCGCCTCGGCTTGCAGACGGACCGAGGGCGACGAGGCTGGGGCGGTATCGGCGCGCTGCCGCCCCACCACCCGCCTGCTGGCCTGTTCATGACACCCGCGGTCCGCGATAACCACAGAAACCAGCACAAACCAGAGCGGGTGGGGATTTTGCTTTGTTCGGTTGGGTTTTGGGGTCTTTTTTTAAGCTGTATTCGAGGTTCCCGAAGTCACCCCGGGTAACACATGCAGCAGCCGGCTCCGGCGAACTCGGGGGCTGAGCTCTGCCGCGCTTCTTCGAAGAGTCTTTCGCTCAGCTTGTGCTCGGTGATGATATCCTCCACCCGAGTTATGTAAAGCAAGGACAACAACACTCCCAGGAACTGCGGAAAGGAAGGGGCATCCCTAGTCAGAGGTCAAATACTGCTTCTCTAACACTTCCCGCAGCGGTTTTAACAAATTACGTACACGTACGTCGGATATACGGGCAGGTAAGCAGCATAGATATATATAAAATCTCACGCCGTTATTCTGCTTTGCATATCGGGGTGTAAATGGATCGTTTCTGTGAAGAGCTGATACACCTATAATTACCAGCCCCGTGCCTTGGAGCGTTAGAAAGTCTTGGTGGACGGGGCTGGGGGGAGGAGAGGACTCAAAAAACACCCGAGCAAACCAAATTAACCAGCCAAGCCCTGCAACGTATCACAGCAACGCTGCTAAATTACCAGAATGCCACCTCAGCTTATCAGTTACGTTAAATTTAATACCAAAAAAAAAAATTATAATTAAATATAGTCAAATCGCATACCTTACGCAACGAGTCAGATCCTCCCTTTAAGGGATAAATCCACTTGCCCCTTCTTACCTGGGGTAGCAATATGCCGAGCAGCACGCCGGCCATGATGCTGTAGTTGTCCAAAAACCAAATAAGCACTGCATTCGTGCACCCACGGACGTATATAATGTGCTGGACACTCAAGCGCTGCAAAATAACAGAGCAGACATTCAAGCAGGCCATTCACTGGCAGTGTTAGGTTAATGGTTGGACTTGATGATCTTAAAGGTCTTTTCCAACCTAAATGATTCTATGATACCGTAAAACGTGAGGACTGACATTTCAGGGAGGCAAATCTGGCCCTCCTTCCCACCTCTTTCAACCCACTGACCTCGACGCAGATCTCGCCACTGATTCTTCCACCTTTTTTTTGGGTTGCTTCACACCTGAACAAGTTATTTTATTTAATTTTTTCTTTTTAAATAAATCTTCTCTTGCAACTACTTTTCCAAATGAAATGCATCCAATTCTTATTTTAGACCACTTAGAAAGTAGAGAAGTCTCTCTTTAGCTTTTATCCCTCCTTCCAAGTTGAAAGTACAGCGGTAGAAAAATATAAATTGCGGACCAAGTGCTTCGCAATAGGCTCTAAAAAGGGCAGGAACAAGAGGATTTCAGATTCAGTCCTGCAAGCTGCGCTGCACCGTGACCCCAACCCATAATACAGAAAGCACTTGAGGCCGCAAAGGGTCCTAAGCAGATGAATGGGGCAAAATTAAGCATATGCTTAAGTGTTTGGGGCATTAGAGACGGCGGGCTGGAGCAGTTAGGTGATTAAGCCATAAATCAATGAAGCTAAATGAAGACAGGTCATACGGAAAGATAACCGGTAATCCCAAAAACCAACAACCGAAGCTGGCATTGTGCGCCAAGTGCCGCAAATGAGCTGGGAAAAGGGGGCTTTTTCAGACCAACCCCTCCCCTGCGCCAGCACTCTAAAGCCAGGAGTGGAGAACTCGCAGCAGATCCAATTACCGATTTCCCTTCTTAATCACTCTGCAATTAGTGCCTTGAGCCGCCAATCTCCATGCTGGAGTCACTGGAGCTATTCCCAAGAGGGAAGAGTGGAGGAGGAGGAGGAGGAGGCCCCATCCCACTCCTGGAGGAAGGAGAGGGCTGCCAAAACAATCTGGGAAGTCTCACTCCTCTTCCAGGACTAACTATTACAGGCTTAAAAATAAAACACCCCCAACTGGGATATAAAATACTTAGAAACAGCTAAGTTGGTTTTACCATAACTGATTTTACTCAATGAGAAACTTTGGCTTTTAAGCATTAAGAGCTTTCCCCAACTCCAGTCACTACTTAAAAGCATAAAAGCAGTTTTCTTTGCATTAATTGTGCAATTAGCCTAGGAGGGACGAGCTGTGGGAAGACACGCTGCATGCATGCCAAACAAGGAATCGCAGAACACACAAAGAAGGGAAGATGCCCCAATCAAACAAGACCAGGGGTTTTTATAAATATTTGAAAGTTATTCCAGATAAAATAAATTGCTGACTTCACTGTCTGGTAGATTTTAGTACACAGAAGACAATTTTATAGCCGACCAAAAAAAATTTAAAAAAGCAGAGAAAGACCAGCCTTTGCCACGACAGGGTGGGCACTGGTTACGTTACCTCTTTGTCGATGGTTTTGTATCCGCACATAGTGTTGATAATGTCTATCTGAGGAGAAAACAACAAACATAAATTGTAGCAGAAAACAAAAATCACACACAAAAAAATATGGTTTTACTCTTCGTGTGTTGACCCGGCTCATACAAAAGCAAGAACAGGATTACTTCCCAGTCCGACACCAGTTTCTTCCAGCAGCCCCAGGGTCAGTTTTAGACAGAGCTCCACATGAATTTAGGGGAATCAGGATTGCTGGTGCGTCATGACACGAGACATTTGAACCGCATCTACCCAGCAAAACCAGAGTGGCATCAGAAAGCAAAGCTTGCTACGACACAGCTGTAAGCCACAGCTGTTTCCACAGAACAAACAGCTGGTTTTAATTTTAAGGCTTTAATATAATTTAACACATCTTATTAAGAAAACCAGGGGTTAACACGGCCATCGTGCCATCACGATGACAAGTTTAAGCTGAGAAATAGCTAAACCCCAAATAATGTCCAAGTCTCTGAACGCTTACATGAACGTTTTACAAGACCAAATTTATTATAACACAATGTTTTTCTATATTATGATAGATGAGAACATAAAATTCTTATATTTAAAAAAAGACTGAGTGCTTGCATTCATCGCAGATTATTAAAGCATTTTCTGCAGCCGTTTCACGTTGCGCTTGCGTCCCAAAGCTCTACCTGGCCTGGCAAAGCTAACGCGAAAATTCTGTCCTGCACGTACAAACCAGCCGACGTAAAGCCCACCGGCATCAAAGGAAGCAATGTACAAAGCCGAAGACATGGAGGAAAATGAGAATACACAAATGAGGGCAATAAAACAGAGCAAACTTGACTGCGTTGACGTGCCCTCCCTCAAAATGAAGGCAAGACGTAGAGATGAGGTTTCTGGTGGCCACTGAGCGCTGGGCTGGGGTTCCCAGGTCGCCTCCCCAAGAAGGGAGGGGGATCTTTGCAAATGATGGAAGGAAGCTGGACGTTTCAAAACGGCGGAAACACCAGCCAGGGTCAAAGTTTTTTTAAGATTCCCCAAAAGCCAGGCTCTCGCCTCGAACCGCCTGACAAACAAGGTTCCGCGCATTCATAAAAAAAAAAAAAAGCTGACCACTTCACAGGTCCGTTGCAAAAACGTGAGCACCACCCGTCCGTCAACCACAGGGAATAAATAACCCCTGGAAGTCCAGGTTTGCAATACCAGGCATCAGCGTGTCGCTGCATCAGCTGTGAGAGATTTTACGCTTGTGCTTGACAGACCAACACGTGGGCGCCCGCGACATCCGCGACAACACGAACTGAGCCAACGGAACATCGCGGCACAAGGAAAGGTACACAACGGAGATAAATGCATTAGGAAGAGAGGTTTGTAGGCATTCAGGGACTAATTTTTATCTGCGGCATTAGTGCAAGTCTTTAATAAATACTTTGACCTGAAAATAGTCCCTTCGGAGCCCCCCCCCCCGCCCCGAGTATGAGCCTGGCTCAGCGCAGGGCTTTTTAAGAAGATCAGAATCCAACCTCGGACATTAACAGAAGTTTTCCATGACTACAAAGTGCATGAGTAATCACAAACCGTATCTGTA
Source organism: Gorsachius goisagi (assembly GCA_018403395.1). NCBI lineage: Eukaryota > Metazoa > Chordata > Aves > Pelecaniformes > Ardeidae > Gorsachius > Gorsachius goisagi. Next base: position 13,825 of record BOSO01012645.1, on the reverse strand, counting down.
GTTTTCCAGGACAGAAACCAGCCTGTATTTGGAAGCATTTGTCAAACATAGAAAAGATTTATGCATCTTCTGGTGGGTTTGCTTTTTTTTTTTTTCCTTTGCTCTCGAGGCAGCCGGCCATACAGCCACGGTGCTAGGGTCACCCTGCTCAACACACCTCCGCACCGCTTGGGCTTCACAAGGCACATCGATGGCGGCAAAGCCACAAGCCCCAACATACCGCAGCATCTTGCTACCCTTAAATAAGAAGTTTACTTGTTATTTTGGGGCTTCTCCCCACCTTGCAATTAACTTCACTGAGCTTAACGCTTCGCAGGCTACCTCACCAGCAGGTCTAGGTTGACATTAGGAAAAATTCCTTCCCTGCAAGGGCTGTCAGGGACTGGAAGGGGCTGCCCAGGGAAGGGGTCGAGTCCCCATCCCTGGGGGGATTTAAAAGCTGGGCAGACAAGGTGCTCAGGGCCAGGGTTTAGTGGTGGGATGGCAGGGGTAGGAGAACGGTTGAGCTTGGGGAGCTTAAAGGGCTTTTCCAACCTCAACGATTCCATGATTCTACTCTATGATTCTCTCCCCACCTCCCCATTTGCCAATGAAGCGTACGGAGAACATACTCCCTGTTTTCCTTGGAGAAGTTCTTATTTTAGTGCTTTCCTGCCTGACAGGCTGCATTTGACATCCTCAACGTGTTTGATTTTTTTGTGCCACGGCTGCAAAGGCACTTAGCGTTATTAGCCACTGGTTTTGCCTTCACGGCACTGCTGTATTTCCACACACATGGACTAACCTTGTAAAGCAAGACTGCAACGGAGAAATGAGAGAGGCAGAAAAAAAAAAAAAGCAGCATTTTGAGTGACCCATAAAAAGCCAGATTGCTCTTTACTAGCCAGCTCTATCTCCCTTTGCCATCAGCTGAGGGCAAAATCCTGAGCTCTTCTGCTCCGTGCTGCTGTGGATCAGCACCTACTATTTTCAGATACACAACTTTCTTCTTCTTAAACACCTAAGACTTAAAATATAACTGTTTAGCTTTGCTTTCTGAGAATAAATCAAAGCTCAGGGCAGCTTTAACTGTGCACAAAAAAATGTGTAAGCATACGTAATAAACACCTTCATATTATACACATTTCTCAGCAACACCCAGCAGGATTACTAACAAAATTATTGCATTTTCCCCCCCTTTTTTTTTTAATTAAATACCCCTCCTTAAGGCAGACCTCGAAAGGGCAGCACATAACGGGCACCAGCCAGCTATCCATCATGAGCTCTACCGCATCTGCTCTTACACATTCTCAATTTTTCTGTCTCGTGTTCAGACCAAAGACCAACACCCAGTGAGGCAGGGATTGCCCGTACTGGTTTCAAGCTGAGGAACAGTTCTTTATCAAATTCAGCATTACATCCATCCCTCAGATGAAGCACGATGAATTACAACTGCTACAATTTATATATAAAGCACGAGGTCCATTTATATGGAACTCAATGCCTGCTCCTAAGTGCTGCTAGCACCAGTTAACACCAGTTCATCGTAGACTGAGAAACTGGTCCGGACTCCAGCTGACAGGGTGCCCTCCCAGGGAGGATTTTGCAAGGTGGCAAGGCAGGCAGTCTTCAAGGATGGGTTAGGGTACAGCAGCAGCTCCAGTCTAGACCTGCACCCACAAGGATGCGCTGGCCCTGAGCCCATTTGCCCACGTTTCTGGCTTTTTCTGGACGACGGGGTCGTTCTGTTTGGTTTTTAATTCGTGCAGCAGCTGGTGCACATCACTCCAACCCTCACCCACAGAAGCAAATCGGGGCCCAGGCTTCCTGGCAAAGCTGGAGCAGCAAACCCTAGGGAAAACACCAGCAAAATTTAATTTTAAGGAGGCCTGGTCCAGGCAAGCCATGAGGTTAGCGGAGCTCCCACGATCCCTTCTGCATAGTGGGACAATAACACAGACCGGAGCCAACACATCCAATTCATTATTTTCTCCTTTTCCAGCTGCCAAGACCCACAGATCCATAGCTCCCGTTTTCAGGAGGGACCCATTTTCCTTTCCTAAACTAAGGTACCTTCTTAAGCAAATGCCGGCGACCCGGCAGAGAGCAGCGATGCCGAGAAGCCGGGACTCAGCATTACCTTATTGGTGACGCAGCAAGTGTAGGGCACCCCGCAGGCCAGCGGTCCCGGCGCCGCGCAGTCGTGGTAGACGTTTTTTGACCAATCTTTATAATCTTCCCCACCGCAGCACTTAAACTGGGGGAAAAAAAAGGACACAAAAGGCAAAGGGAAAAAAAAAAAAATTCGTATCTTAACAGAAACTCTTCCAATAACGAGAAAACAAAGTAATAATAAAGCAGTTTTAAGAGCACTGAGCCACCCAGCAATTCTGTCATTTTATCAGCGAGGCATATAGGAATGTATATGGTAGATACAACTGAAAACAATTCAAGATATAGGTGGCGTTCCCCTGCCACTCATCGGGCTATTGCCCCAGGTGCCAGAGCAAAGCACTTGCTGCTAAGTGCCATCTCCCATCATTTCTGAGGTCTGGACATCATTAAGCACTGGTTTTTGCATTTGCTCCATCTTGACCTGTAATGTACTGCTTTAATCATTTAAAGATTCGGACTACATTTAGAAACGAGTCTAAGAGACAAAAGTATTGCTGTAAGGCATTAAAAAAAAAAATCTCACAGAAAGGTTTTGGGTGTAATTTAGTAGAACTGAGATCTGGCAAATAAATACTGAAAGTTCATACTGACTTAATAGAAATGTTCACTTTCTGTTTTAAGCGAAGGGAAAAGGAACAGTTTATTTAATCACTAAAATGTATGTTCGCTGTACATACACATCATTTTGGGCAGTGCATGGAAACTGTAAAGCGTTACGACGTCTAATGACAACATTTCCTCAGGATGGTTGGCTTTTGACAGATTTTTCCATGCTAACTCTGTTTTTCAAAGCAGGCTGCCATCTCCATAACGATGCCATAAAATAAGATATCGCTTCCTAAGTTAACTTTTTTTTTTAAAAAAAATCATTATTTGGCATGGTCACTGACATCACGTGGGCCCTGACATCAAATTTCTGAACACTTTCTGCTTTTTCTATAATCTCTGCATTGCACGGCAGAATGCTTCAATATTCCAATAAACATTTCAACACCCCAGCCTTAAAAAAAAAAATTTAAAAAAAAAAAGGCTGTGAGTCAGCTACACGTGCCATTAAGTAATGTTCAGCTGGGCTCAACATAATTACTGAATTTTAATTACAGGCATATACGCTTCCACGGGCATTTCCTCTGAGTAACCAGCTTGGTAAAGAGCTTGGGACGTGCCTTGGTGTGAGCTTGGTATAGCGAAAATACAATGGCCCAGGTTCCCAGAGCCTAATTGCCATCTAATTTCTCTTTATCCAGTGCCTCCTGTTAACAAGATGCTTTTAAATGTCTCAGACCAACCAGCAAAAACGCTTAGCGTAAGAATTGGGTGGAATTTAGGCTGAATTTGTCTGAATCCGGCCGTGGGACGCGTATAAGCCTACACATTTGGCCTTGAGAATCCAAATCACGGCTACCAAGCTGCATTTTGCCCCAGCTTCTTGCTGTCATTTAGGGGGCTTCACATGCCAGCTGGGATGCTTGGAGGAGCCCTGCCCGCAGCGATGCTGTAACAGAAGACGCAGGAGATCTCATCCCTCTGGTCAATAAGAATTTGATTATCACATCCCTGGAAAAACTCAAAGCTGTCACCCAGGACCTTCCACATCTGGGCAGTGAATTAGTCCCCCAAGGCCAACAAACCAACCTGCTTTTGAACAGAATCCATGATGTTCTTGAAGTCTAAATCATCGTAGTAATTCTCGATTCCTCTTCGTATATTATCGTTCAAAAATTTGATTGTCTAGGAGGCAGAAGTAAAACGCGATTCGTGGGTTACACACGCCAAAAGAAAATTTAGAAGAACAGGTCAAAGTGAGAAGTGTAACTGATGAGCATAAGAGGAAAGGCTTTTTTTTTTCCTTTGTTTTTTTAAGGGAAAAATAAAAAACAGTTAAAAATCAATCATAGCACAGTGCTGCAGGGACTCTGACCATCCGTCCTCTTTTAAGGAGGCAGTCACCGTTGTTGCCCGGGCTGAGAATGGGAAGGCAGGGTCCCTCCCACTGGGCACTGGGGATGCCCAGCATCTTTTGGGTGACAGAGCGGCAGGTTTGGGTGCTGGGTCATGGGACCACGGTCTGCACCACCCCCTGGATGACAAGAGCTGGCTGTTTCCATCTGCCATGAATTTTATTTTTCCATTAATTTTATCTCCACCGTTTTATCTTCCAGGGAATCCATAGTGTAATGAGCTTTATTCAACCTTAAGAAGAAAGAAGTGGAAAATCCCTCGTATCTGCACATTTTACAGTCATGGTTTTGAGAAATACAGCACTGGGGCAGCGGCAGATACAAACCGGCATCTCCTCAGCTTGGTGTATTAGGAAGTAAATCAACAGAACGCTTTTAAAGTTCAGAAGATGAGGCGAACAAGGAAGAGTATTTAGTTTTCAACATCCAGCACCATCACATTATAGCAAAAATTGAGACTAATCAATACAAGAACGTAAAAACCTTCCTGTCAACCCAGCTGCTAAAATGATCAAAGTTAAATCCTCGCAGGTTAGGAAGAAACCCGAAATACCCCTACCCAGGTTCTGAGTATTACCAAGTACAACGCTGGAAACCAAACCAGAACAAAACCGATTATCGCATCGATGATGAGAAATAAGAAGGGCTTTTGCAGGACCATCCTAACTGGCCAAGAACGAAGGGCAGCAAACACCAACTACTCTCACGCCGCTTCTATCACCCCACTTGGACTCGACAGGTTTGAGAAGGAAACAGAGAAAGAAATAGAAAACATCAACGAGATGTGCAAACCAACCCGCTTTTAAATACAGGCTATTACCCTAAGCTTTTATTAAATAATTCCTTCTCCTCCCCGTACTACCGCCAACTTCTCCATTAACCTCGTAAAACAAGCAAAGAAACCTGCCCCTGAGCATCGCTGCGCTGCTCAGACACCCGATCCACGCGTCGGGAAAACCCTTACCGCACAGAAACCCCAACAATACATTTTCTTTGTCCGAAAGTCAACAGCAATTCTTCCTCGCCCCCTCAGCAAATACCATCTTTGGCATTTACTTAATTTTCTGTCAGGCAAATTCTCGGCATCCCGTGCCGCCCACGCTCCTACACCGGGCAAGGCTGCTCTGCTCCCTTCGGATGAGCCTGGCGCTCCCACCGCAACTCAGAATAAATTCTTGCACGGGGCCAAGGCGACACCAACGGCAAGCGACGTCTCTTCTAGAAATGAAGGTAACTCATCCTCTGCTCTCACAAGTTGAGTTCACGACTCCGGTCCAGTATGGAGTCAGAAGAAAACGCTAGCTAGGGAGAACATGATGCTACTTCAAAATAACAAGAAGTTCTTATTTTTTAAAAAATCTTTTTTAAAGCTCTTTTTTTTTTTTTCGAAATAACATATGTAACATGTACATACGACTTCTTTTTGTGGAAATGAGATGGGTAGGATTGGGGTGGGGAGGGAAGAGGCCTTATTATTCAGCATCTTCTTTTAATGCTCATATTTTGCCAAATTGGAAAAAAAAATGAAAAAATCAAAGCATAGAAATCTAGTACTTGCACTAGTGAACACATTTATGTTTTAAAACATTTCTAACACACACACACACACAAATAGTCTGCTGCTTTCCATTTAGAAAAATGAAGGGGTTTGTACAATTATAGCGTGCTTGCAAACGATGGGGTCTCCTACAGAAATTAGTTATGTTGCTGATGGGTGTGGGCAGGGAAAAGCTATCCCTGATATATGGTAAAACATTCTGGCCACTAAAAAAAGTCTCCAAATCCAAATTCATCAAATCTCCAACTCCAAATCCAACTTGAGAAAAGTCCCAAATTGGCATTTTGAGACCCAGATGGCGAATGAGAAGAAAGCATTTTGTAATACACGAAGAGCTGGAAACTTGTTTTGCCTGCACGGCACATTCTTAGTTACCAGAATTTCTCCAAATTCTTTAATCTGGAATTCATCTCCAGAATGGGTGGCCAATCCCACCCATCCCCAAACTTGAAAGGCCCTGAAAAGCCTGGACCTGCCCTCAGACCCCATCAATTAGTGCTTGGGGGACAATTTTAACACCTTTTTATTTGCTCGGTAGCATAGCTCTCACATCACTGATTGTGAACAATGTTCTCAGTGATCAAAACCCAAACGCAAGAGGCTCACCTGGTTTCTGAAGATCAGGGCCACCACTCCACCAGTCAGTTCAATCAGCAAGCAGATACCAAGAATGTACATGAACTGCAGAAAAACAACCGCAAGTGAGTCCTTAACCAGAACAAACCCCAATTACTCTTCCAATCAGCGTCCCTAAGTCTGTAACATTCAATTACCAACACACCCGGCTTTCTGCGTATGAGACGTCGTTTTAAAAACAGATATAAAATTACGGGTTTGTTCTTCTAAAAATTGCATTACCGAGCCAGCTGAGCGCAGAGGCTGCTCGATGGGCACCGACAGGACTCACCAGGCTCAGCGGTAAGAAAAATTACGCCTGCTAGCTCTCAATTTATTTACTGATCGGTGTATATAGCCATGTGCTCACTCACACGCGACCACAATGTATGCATCTATGACTACTTACCAAAGTGCACGCAAAATACGAATAATACGAAGAAATCTATAGCGACACCATGAGAAAGCTGCAGCGGGCCAATACTTGAAATGTTTTTCCAACCCAAAAGCTTGCTTATGTATAAAAGATGGCTGTTAGGTAAATTTAGGTCGGCTTCTTAAAGGTGAACTTAGGAAAGAAGTTTTAGGCTCTCTCATCTGACCATAATCTCTAATGCTCTGCCCCAAAAGCTGGTTTCATTGCTGTGCTCTCAACACCCGGTATCAGTGTCACAAACCCACCAGGCAGATATCTTTTCTCCTGCTAAATCTGGGATCAGCTGGAGAAGCAGACATCAGGGACTTTTTTTGTTTGAATACCCTACCACAACGGGAACAGAAAACGTCCTCAGCGTCAGACAAGGCCACACCACCGTGCTCTGAGCGAAAGGAGCTGCCGCTGCCTACGGACGGACTCTCGGTAAAATCCCAGCCTGATTTCGAAGTCCACAGCTACCTCTTGCTTTGGCCTAGGTAACACACCACGTATTCGCTATTTCTTCACATCGAACTGACGTGAAGGTGAAAACAGGGTTTTCGCGCTTTACTTTTAGTCGTATGCGCAACTTCCATCTGCAACCACGACGTTACATGGGAACATCCCTAAAACTTCCCCTTTCAGAGCGACCGGAGAGGAACCCGTGCCCCTCTCGTTTCCCCCTGAGGTCCCTTCTCTGGAAGCTCCGTGGTGCTCCACAGCCACCGTCCCAACACACGTCCCTCCACCTCGCTCCCCAGCCGCCGCCAGCTGATGGGCATGGGCTTGCTTTCTCCAGCAGCTTCCTCCGGCTTGAAATGAGAAGCGTTTGGAGACCACAGGTCATCTCTGCACTGAACGTCCCAACAAGCTTTAGGAAATCTCCCTCCCCGTGCTGACGGGGGAGGCTGCAGCCAGACCTTGCCTCTTCCTTCAGCCGAGGGTAGCGCTGGTTCCTCTTCTCCAACGCGGTTCCCCTAAGCAGGGCACGTGCCCATGGTATGGCCAGGCACTGCGGCGCCCGGGCCAGCGTCAAATGGAATGTCAACAGCCGAGTTTGCACAAGATCCACGCCGGCTGATAATAATTCACATTCCTGGTTGTTTCCCATAAAGCCCTTATCTATTGGAAAGCTGGTTTTCGCGGCGCCGGGCTCTGACCCCAACATGCCCTGTCGCCAGCAAGACAAAATACTGGTGCTCCCCGACGGAGGGACATCCAGAGACCACCGCCATAAAGCAGTTTTAGACTTAATTAAAATCAAAAAAAGTAACTGTATTAACATATTTTTCAATGCAGACATAGAAAGAGTTCTGGGTTTGAATTCAGGTGACACTGACTGGCAAAGGCAATGAGCTCTAAAAATTAAGAATTAAAAAAAAGAAACCCAACACTTACTGCTTGAAGAAGGCATAAGTTGTCCCTTAAGGAAGCCAGCACACCCACAAAAGACACGAGGAACATTATAATGCCCAAAAGTATTAAAATAATTGCTGGGGCTAGAAAGGCACTTTCTAAAGTTTTGTACTTCTGTCTTTCAACTTCTGCGTAAATCCCAACCGCCAGGACAAGGGCTCCGATCACCTGAAACAGGAAAAGAGCGTGGGTGTTACTTTTCCTCCCAGTAAACACGGAGAGGACATTTTGTGAGTACACACGAACCCGCAACGACTCACTTCGGAATTAATTATCAACAACCAAAGACTCAAATCAGAAGTACAGATTAAAAAAAAAAAACCAAACAAACCACCTCAAAGATTAAAGCAGAAAAAAGCCGAGTTAGAAAAAAAAAACAAAACTGAGATTTGCTCGTTTGAAAAATACATTTAATAATGTTTTAACATTTTGGAAGTTAAACAAATTGAAACATACGTCACTGGTTGAAATGTAATTTATTGCTCATCTGAGATCACATATATTACACACACTAGCAAATTCCATGGCAGTAATATTCCTCCTTTGCGTGTCTGTCCGTCCTTCCCTCTCTGTGTGTCTGTGTGTGTGCGTGTATATACATATTCATATATATATTCATATATATTCAGGTATATTTATATATATATTGCCCTAACACAACACAATTTCCAGTCTGCAATCAACAGCTTATATGTCCCTTCCTATCAGCTCCCATTATATTTAGGCTCAGAAAATATGGCCAGGTGTATCCTACGCCTCCATGCCTCCTGCCATTGGGGGAAATGCGCCGGATTAAAAAAAAAACAAAAACAAAAAAAAAAACAAACCCCAAAAAACCCCAAAACCAACCTGCAAGTCTGAAATTATGCCTCTTCCATGAGCCCTACCAGATAAAGCTGACAAGCGAAGCATTTCATTTAAGGTAAAGATATTTCAAGCCGAATAATTAATGGCTAAGTCAAAATCATTTGGTGTTAAACCTCCGGCACGCTGTGAGTTGCTCTGAGTTATGCTGAATTTAAATTAAAAAAAATAGCCCACAGCACTCAACCGTGACCATTGCAGTGGAAAAACTTTTACTGCCAGCTCCAACAGCCAGGCGCATCCTCTGGGAAGAGCCCAGATTCCACTCAATCATTTTGGCAACCTGATAAACAGCGTTCCCCGTTCCCGACCCGGCGTTTCGGCAGTAACCCCCAGCCCGCCCCCTGCACGCCACCAGCGCGGAGCGTGCGCCGCTGAAATATAAAAATCTTTTTGCTTTCACGTGGTATAGCCCAAAGGTCCAGCTATACCAGCCACAAGACAGATTTAGTTGCAAGATCGTGAGCCCAACAGTTGAAATATTTTTGTAATTACGGGTTATCTTGAAATAAAGAACAACTGACTGGAAATTCTTGATTTACTACAGGTAGGACTAAAAAACTCAAAGGACGTTATGTGAGGGATGCCACTGAGTTGTCACCGAAAAAAGAAATAAAATCTCAGAAGGGTTCACCCATAAAAATAAGTGTAACGAGGCTATTTAACAAGCAACTTAAAATTTTACAGGACCAAATTCAGCGCAGCTCTCCCTCTGACAAATGCAGAAATTGCAGGAATTATGGAAGGCAGAAGGGAAAAATAGAGGACAAATATCAGGTGCCCAAATTTACCATTTATAATGCTTCTACCATAAAACCGTAATTGGGGCTTTTTATTACTGAATGGTCATTTTGTAGTGTTAGCTTTATTCTTTAAAAAATTCAATTATTTGAGTAACAAAGTAGAAATTATTTTGCAAGCAGAAGACAACATAAACAAATCAGTTTGAGATTTTGAAACACAATCGAGGAAAGTCTCAGAACCATACAAAACAATTACAGAATACAAAAGCCAAGGCTGTACATGTATATGGGACTCAGGAATTGTAGTAGTATTATTATTTTTATTATTAAAAATAATAATAATAAACAACAATAATTTAAAAACCCCTAAAAACCTGATACCTTTGTGTCAGACCGCATTTACTCAGCTCGGGAAGCAGCAGATAACATGACTTAAAGACAGACTCTCCTGCAAACACCAAAGCTCAACGTTTGCCTGGTAGATTCTTTGCTTAGAAAATTTAAAAAAAAATTTAAAAAAAAAAATGGACATAATACACAGGGATTAAAGCTTGACGGGGATTATCTGAATTTCAGAAGTGTGCTGAGACTAGAACGTTCACTGAAATGTCATTTTTTGCCGTAGTTTTCACATCAAAACATTGAATTTAAGGTGGTCTTGAAAGATGCAAAGGTGCCTGTGAGTAGAAATACAAGACACATGCCCACTTGAGGAGCATAAGATATACAGACACGTATATTTATATATGTATGTGTCTTTATCCCCTTACATCTGCATTTTGCTCACGCACCCTCCAAGACTACTTCTAGCGTTTTAAGCGTACAAGAAACTTCTGTCCTGCCTTTCATTTTCCAAAACCAGCCCGGTCCCCCAAAAGAACCCCAAATTGCCTCCCACTCCCACCCATTACAGCTTTTACTGCCCCAAGGACCAAGGTGGCTGATGCCACATCCCAGACAAATTCCAGGATTAAAGCCAAAGGGGATAAATGGGCGCTTCTCACCCCTCCTCTTGCCCCCTTCCAGAGGTGCACCAAGCCACCTGGAAGGCATCAGGGTAGCAGATGTTAAAATTAAGATGCTCCCCAAGAAGAGGATTACAAAATACCCCTGCAATAAAACTCCCTCGAGCAATCCTAAATCAACCGTCCTGCAAAGGGTGGCGTGCAGAGGAGGTGGGAAGGCTTCGCAAGTAACATCCTCGTTCTTTAAGAGCGGGATTTGTGCTTTTATTATCTTTATTTTTGTTTTTAAAGCTTTTAAATAAAAATCTTTTTTTAAACCTTTAACATGGTCAAGACCAACAGCAGCAATTAGTTATGCCAAGCAGATGTGCTAATTTAGCAATCATCCCACCCGCGTCTCTTCTCCAGGTCTGTGCTCTCCCTTTAGAATCACAGAATTATTTAGGTTGGTAAAGCCCTTTAAGCTCCTCCAGCCCAACCATTCCCCTACCCCTGCCATCCCACCCCCAAACCCTGGCCCTCAGCACCTCATCTGCCCAGCTTTTGAATCCCCCCAGGGATGGGGACTCAACCCCTTCCCCGGGCAGCCCCTTCCAGTGCTTGACAGCCCTTTCGGGGAAGGAATTTTTCCTAATGTCCAACCTAAACCTCCCCTTCCTGTGACGAGGGGTGGAAACGCAGCTTTTGTGTCAGTAGCCCACCAATATTCGCACTGTTTACATCCTGCATCCTGCGCAACAGCTTCCAGTTTGGCAACTGGTGCCGTGTCCGCAGGAAAAATTAACCGGCCTTGACTCACGTTAGATGAGTATCCACCAGCAAACACCAGGGACTGTCCCTGGGGCTTCTGCACGCACAGAACTTGCTTTCCCAAGAGAAAGGAAAAACATTTGTTTCCAAGTGGTGGGTTTGACCCCGTATTTACTATACTTATTCTTAAATAAAGTGCTTACTCAGCAAGAAGCACCTTCTGTTTAGAATGCTGGGGGTTGTTTCAGCCAGGCAAGAAAAATGACATTACAGCCTCCTTTCGCCAGCAAAAGTTGCCTGAAAAAGTTACAGCGATGAGGAGTTTTTAAAAAAGCCCTCGGGTGACATGGGAAGACACAGCAGCGACAGGGCCGGTCGCAAACATCCCCTCCAGGACTCCCAGCGATGCTTTCATTTCCTTTCTGCTTTTGGATGAGGCTGGATTTTAGTTCCCGGGGGGTTTAAGTCATCTCGGGGACTCGAATCCGGGTGTTCATCACTCGCAAATGAACCGGAGGAACAGCAACCGCAGGGAGGAAACCCAACGGCCTCAGCATCCCGTACGTCAAAGCCCCCAAAAGCAGCAAAAGAACACAAATCACCCCAAATTTTACTAAGCCAAATTTTACTCCCATTTTACAACAATTTTAAAAAAAAAAAAAGTCAGTAAGGCTGAGAGCTGAAAAAAAAGAACCAGCCCACTGACATTTACAGTGGATGAGATCTGCTTCACCAAGCCAGAATAAAAGAAAATTTTGGGAGAAGCCCACGCGCCCTACCACACACAATGCGGCGTGTGTCCGGCCCAAAGGCCAGGAGCGCGCTGCCAGCGCCAGCCTTCCCGAAAGCGAACATCCTCATCCCCCACCCCTCCCCTTCCCGCAGCCCCCGTCGCGCCCGCCGCCCTCACCCCATTAGCAAACCCTCATCCCCAGCGGTGCCAACAAATGGAAAAGCACGAGCGTTGAAAATCCAGAGCGAGCAACTGCAAAGAGTAAAGAAAAACCCTCAGGCTGCTTGAAAGGGGCTTTGTCCTCCAGGGATGCTCAGAGAAACCTTTCAGAAGGGCCCTTTTTCTGCTAATTTTTGCATCCCACCAGTAAGGGCCCTTGCTGTCAGCCGAAAACCTGGAGGAGCCAACGTGCACGGTCCTTCATGAAAGGACACGCTGCAAAAAAAAAAAAAAAAAAAAAAAGCTTTGAAAAATAACATGACGAATCTCCCCTTTTCTGAAAATTGCACCTGCGGAATAGCTGCTGCGGAGTAGCACGGGACACTTTGGGAGTCCACACCCAAGGGTTTTCCTTGGGTGGTTTCCCCGCTAAGAAAGACAACGGATATATCCAAGATCCCCAAAAGTCTGAATTGCACCCAAACACTTTGCATTTCGATTTCTGTTCATCCCTAAATCGTGGCTTTAATCAGGCACCTACTATCAAACCCGGTGGATCTAAACCTCTTCTCCCACGCCACAGGCTTTACGCTCCCACCTTGTAAATACCGCGCCTAGCAAGACAGAAAGGCAGGCCAGCAAAACAAGAGCTTAAGCGGCGCTTAAACTGGAAGTGCCAGAAAGAAACCCTGCCTAAGCATCTCAGACATCAGGGCAGGCTGCGGCCAGCGCAGCATCACCCCAGCACTCCGAAAAAGCACTTTTTAAAAATCAGGGGCCTTCCAGTGAGCCCTGACAGCCCCTTCCAGCTGGGGGGAGCCCGGTTGGGATGAATTTGTCCCACTGGAGAAGTCAGTGGAGATGGGCTGGAGCTGTCGGCTGGGGCTTTATCGCTTTCGGGGTGGCAACAGGTTTTATCCGGCACCTGGTTGAGGATGGCGAGCGCGGCACGCCGTGAAGTTTTAAAGCTTCGCAGCATCACCGAGGCGAGGAATTGGAATTATTGGGCAAGGAGCAGCCCTACGCGCCCTTGCCAGACTTTGTACGGCAAAGGCTTTATTTACCCAGCTCCCCAAAGGGGAAAAAGCAGCGGTTTACTACGGGTGTAAATAATAAATTTTTTTTATTATTATTATTTTTTTTTTATCTGCCAAAACTTCCAGCCCTTACGAGTCCCCATCTGCCCAAAACCAGCCTGCCAGTCCCTAGGGGAGGCCGGGGAGCTGCACCCACAGCCGTCCCAGCAAGCGCCAAGCCTTCCCGATTGCAAAACCCGCGGGAACCGAGCGGGGACACGGGGGGGGGGGGGGGACACACGACACCCACACACCCTCCCCAGCCCCCCCCAGCCCGCAGCAGCCGCTGCCCTCACCCAGAAGGTGGTGGAGTAGGTGAGGAGGGTGAACTTGAGGCAGAGGTAGGAGAGCCGCCCGCAGTACCGCACTCGCTCCGCGTCCCCCGCCGCCATCCTCCGCTCCGCAGCACCTGCCGC
>BOSO01012644.1:0-48579 GCA_018403395.1 Gorsachius goisagi | reverse complement strand
ATTTCCAGGAATTAATTTCCCTATCCCTGCCTTTTCTGAGGAATGCAATGAATATGTATGTAAAATTAGTATATAAACTATGTAATTAACCCTGTGCGGTGCACACGTTAGGAGGAACGATCCCCTGTGCGTGCGGCGCCGCAATAAAGAATAACTGCTTAATAGTCACCAAGACTAGTGGGTTCTGATTTTGGCTTTTCACGGCTTCAGACCAATGGTTTCAAAGACATGTGAGGGGGGTAGGATGCTGGCTGTATCACAGACAGCCCTGAGCTTCTGAGCAGCAAAGTCCTTATTTTCCAGGGCTGGGCTGTCCCCCTGCTCCCTGCCATGAGCTGGGGTGTCCCCTTAATTCACTCACGCCTGAACAAGGCCAAAGGCTCCAGTAAAATCCCACCACCCACTTACGTCGCGGTGCATGATGCAAGGTAACACACGTTAACAAATTTAATACACTTCCATACCGCAAAGACCGCTTGATACGGTAGCTAGGGAAGGGAATTTCCCTAACAGTTCAGTTGCACGCTGAATTGTTCTGTGTGAGGTTTTGCTGCAGCTCCACCCTACCCCTTCCCAGGCACCTTCCCCCTCGCCCCCCTGGCTGGCCAGCCTCAGCCCAGCCTGGTGCTCCCCTGCTGGTGACAGGGGCTGGAAGGAGCCCCCGCAGAAGCACCACGGTTATGGATGCTGGCCGAGCTTTTCTTGCTCACCACGGGGTGATGATGTTCAGTGATGTAAGGTCCTTGGAGGTCCAATGTCCCTTGGTGGCCTGTGGTCCACCTTGCTGCCTCTCCTGCTCTTTGCCTCGTCCCCAGGTTCAGCTGCAGCTTGGTGTGGAGGGTCCAGGACCCCTCCGCTGCCTGCTGGGGCTGGCTCTCCCTGCCCCTTCAACCAGGGCACCTCCGAATGGCAGGAGACATGCCAGGGGGAGGAAGAAGGCCACAGGAGGATGAAGACATGTGTCCCCCTCTGCGGCAAGCCGGAGGGGGAGAGACGGAGGGGAGAGAGGGGGGATTTAATGTAAGCTCATATCACAAGGCTGCCGTGGCTTTTTTGATCTTGACAAAGGCAGACGGTTCCACTCGTTGCCAGCATGAGACAAATTACAGGTGAAGCAGAAGAGATTACAGGATATTTCTGGTGGTTGTTAAGTTCAGTGGGGGGAGGGGGGAATGAATCCAGGGCAGACATCTCCTGAAGATGGGAGGCAGGCAGATGCGGTAAATAACAAGAGCCAGCTCCTGGGTGGGGAGGGCATAGAGAGCAATTTGGACAACGCTGCTTTTGGGCTGCTGAGGGTGTGGAAACGTGCTACAAGCACCCACCTAAAAGGTGTTTCTCCTCTCTCATCCCCCTGCTACTCCCCGTTGCCTGCTCTCTGGCCCTGGGTGGCTTCAGTGTCCAGTGGGGGACACGCTCGCTGTCCCCTCTCTTGCTGCAGGCTTCCGGTGACACCGGTGCCTGTTGAGGTTCAGCACGTCCAGATGAACTACCACTAATCCTGCCATTATTTTTCCTTCTCCCCAGCAGGTTTCTTGGCCATCGATTGGGCAGATTTCCCTCCGCAGGGCTGACTCCCACCTTGCCGTGGGGGGACAGAGATTCACCCTGCCTCCTCCTCCGTGTGCCCCACCTTCACTGCGCCCTTTCGCCAGGGGGACGCCTCCCCCTTAGCCCCTTACTAAGGAAGGACCCTTGGGTGCATGTCCCGCCTGAGAGTGACTCAGAGGGGCACAGTGGTAGCGCTGATGGTCCCTGCCTGAAAGTCCAGGCTTTGGCACAGCCAATTTCCTTCTGGGATGCAAAGCTGTTGCCCGACAGCTGGCACAGCGAGCTGTGCTGGGCAGATTCACTTTGCTTTCCTTCCTCTTTGAAATGCAGGCAGGGATGCTCTGCAGGGAGATGCGAAGCCTGCAGAGCAAGCTCAGCTCGGGGGGGAACCAGGGGAGAGAGCAGGAGTCATCGTCCAGCACCCTTGTTGGCTATTTACCCATGGGCTAAGGGGTGTAAAACAGATCTTATGTCAAAGGGTAGCATTTTAAAACTGTTTTTCATGGTAGAGGATGGCATAAGGAGGTGGAGACTCAGGCTGGAAATGTGCCTGCAGCTCTTGTCTAGATCCACAGCTCGTCAGGGAGAAGAGGGGAGAGGGATGAGACACGGTTGATGTTGGAGGCTGGGGTGTATTTTACATATCACTGTGTAACAATGTCAGGCTGTTTCACCTCTCCCTGCCCCATTTCCAGTTAGCAAAGTGGGAATAATGGGTCGATCCCTGCTTCTGAGTGGTGCAGGAGAGCTGAAGCAGGGGTGTCAGGGCACTGGTCCCCAGCACAGGCAGAAGGGGCGAGAGCAGGGCATGATGCGGAAGGGGAGAGCTCCTGATTTTACTCTGTGCACCATTGTACATTGCTCTGGTAGCACAAACCATTCTAAAAATGAGTACAAGGGTAATGTAGCCCCTGTGAAGATGCTCTGGTGCTGCCAGTGAAGGCAATTAGCACCAGTGAGACTTGGCCTGGCTATCACCAGTGCTCACTGGGTGCTCCTGCAGCAGGACAGCACTGTCCGCTACAAAAAATATTGTACAACACACATTGTCCTTGGATATCGTTGGCCAATTTGCTGTGTGCTTCATCCAGCGGGTTGGTGACTGAATCTCGGGATATTTTCTCTCTGTTTTTTCTTGGTTCTCCCCAAGCAGCCAGAGGGGCGATGGAGAAAGGGTTTGGAGATGGTCTTGGGAGCAGTGCTGACCCCAGCATGGTCCCAGTTGTCTCAGCACCAGGTCCCAGACCTCCTGGCCATGGTGGCTTCATCCCAGCTCTGTCCAGCACGAATTTTGTGAGACTTCGCCTGGCCGTGCACCACTGGCTCTGGGCTGACCTCTTGCAGTGCTGCCCAGGAAACGCACAGAATGCAAACTTGTGTGTATTTGATTGCGCTTGTTCTTCTCTAACAGACAAAAAATGATATCATTTGCAGCAAGTGTAAATTATTAGGGAAACTAATGACATTTCCACATACGTTGCTGGCAATTTCAGCTTCCTTTGGCAAAGGCTCCCTCCAGCTATTGTTAGACCTAAGGTAAGTCAGCTTTTTCCATTCTGCTCTTCAATTTAACGCACCATACACGTTTCCTTAGCTTTTTGATCAACTCAGCAAAGCTTATCAAATGGGTTTCCTTATTTGAAGCTGCAGTAATACCCAGAAGCCAGGTTACTCTGCTTCCCCACCGATGTATCCGACCGATGTCCTGCCACGCATCCAGGGTGCCTCCTGCATCCTGCAGCAACTCCCTCCCCTCCAGCAGCCGAGCAGGGAAGTATTTCTGTGACTCTTGCTGGACTTTGTCCTCTACTGCGGACCTTGGGGGAAGTCCATCTTCTCCCATGCCCCTACCTACCTCGGGAGAGTAATATTTGGGGGATTGGTATTGCCTTAAAGACAGGCAGAGACTTATGTTTGATCATCTCAGAAGATGATGGTAAAAGTCTAAAGGACACTAAAGAACAGCAAGGAAACTTGTTAGGAATAAGTGGAATAGCACTTTATCAGGCTTGGGCTTAAGCTGAGCTCAGTATGTCGTTCATGCTGTGATTTATGGGCATGTTATAAGCCTGTGCCTGAGGTTGCCCAACCACCTCCTCTTCTGTCTGAGAAGGGTTTCATGATTTCTGCTCTGGCTGGGATGGGCCTCTCATGTCAAACCTGACTGCACACTCGCCTTCATCGCGCAGGTGAATTTGTGGCTGCCCAGAGATACGGAGGGAGTTGGAAGCTTGGTGGTGGGCAGGTACGCTGGGGTAAATGGCTTTGGGGGGCTTGTGTGTGCTCAGCTGCTCAGCGGCTTCCTCCAAGCCAGGTGGAAGGGGCTGGAAGCCCCCAGGCAGCGGGCAGGATGATATGCACAGGCTTATGCCTGGAAGACGTGAGTGGAACATGGCAGCCTTATTTGTAGTGTAAGCTGAACTGCAGCTGAAGCGTTTCCACATGGTTCGAGCTGCATGCGGCACGTTGATGCCTGGAGCCATCTCGATGCCACAGCTCATCGGAAACCAGAGGATGTGACAGTACCTGAGAGCCCAGTCACAGGCAGCAAGCAGCTGCCGCAGCATCAGAGGCAGGAGGTCTGCAAGCGTGCCCCAGCTTGGGCTGCACAAAACCTGGTGCTCATTTCCTGCTGCCTCCAAGGGTACTTCAAACTCAGCTCTGGGGGGTTCTGCTTGAAGCCAGCAAGGCTGACACGTCATGACTTGTACAACCCCACCGGTGTGGTGGTGGTGGCTGTGGAAAGAGGTCATCCCTGCTCCTCGCCAAGCCCTCCCAGTGCTTGCAGGGCAGGGAAGTGAGCCAGGGGAAAAAATGACCCTGCAGGACAAAAATATTGCAGTTCTGGGGCTTTGACTGCATGAGCAGTGTGTTAGCATTAAGCCTGAGCTTAAACCCATGGAGAAGTTACAGCCTGATGGACACACGCTGGCTGTCGTGTCCCCCTGGGGTGACACATGACAGAGAGCTGGGATGGTTGGCTGGCGATGGGGGTGGATCTTACACATTTCGGCACGATGTCCTCAAGGATGCCTGGCCTAGCAGTCCCTACCAGGGTGGCCTGTGGCTCCAGCACTGACCAGTCTCCTGGAGAAAACAATAGTCTCCTGCCTTGTGCCAGCCACCACTGATCTCCCTCTCATTTTCTTTGCATACCTGGAAAGTGGTTTCCCTTCTGCCCTCTCAAATGTACTGCATCTTTGCCTGCCCTTAGGGTTTCCTCTGGGAACACAATAAACAATATCATTTCAACTTTTTTTTTTTTTTAAACCTGTTTGGCTTTTGGTTTGTCCAAACCACATGTTTCTCTCCCAGTATGGTCAAAACCATGAAGCTTGTGTTTTCCTCCCTCTGCAATGGGATTAAGTGAAGCGGTTGATGGTCAAGGTGGGGTATCATGACCGAACTTCAGTGAGGCTAAAATTAAGGTGCGATTACAGGCTCCTCTCTAGAGGCGCATGGCAATCATCTGAAGCGCCTGCCTTGCTGGAGTAAACCAAGAAACAGCTAGCTAATCCTAATGGATCTGACCCACCATGCAGATATCCTGCTAGGTGCGGGGGGATCGCAAGCTTATGCTCAATGCTTCTGAGCTCTTACTAAGTTACATCAAGCAGAGGTGGGGCTTGGGAGGACAAAAGGAGGATGAGGAGGAAACCATGACGCATGCCAGCCAGCTGCCATGGCTGCCAGCACAGCCCTGTCTCTGCGCTGATGGATGAAACCCCGGTGCAGACCAAGCGACAGAGCCCTCGGGTGCATTACCTCTGAAGCCCGCAAGCGCACGTGGGTCTGTCACCGTCCACAGGTTAGCTTGGGGAGGGGACGAACCCATTTGTGCCTGAAACGCAATCTACTGGGAAAGCCGAACCTCATACCTCATGGGTCCCGGGACATAGGGGTGTAAGCAGGCACAAATTTGGGGCTCAGACAGTATGGTGGATGTTATTAGCCCTGCAAGCCCTTACAACCACCCCCCGTGTCACACCTGCGGGGCTGTAGGTGTCAGAGACTAAGCAGGCAGGGCTGGAGAGCGCAGGCAGGAGAGCAGGCAGCTCTTGGGGCTGGAGCCAGCTGTTTGATTGATTTTGTTAACAGAGTTTTGTGTTAAACGGCTTCTGGGTCACCGTGAAAATTTCCCTGTGTACAAAAAAAAAAAACCCCAGCCAAAAAACCAAACCAATCTGGTTGTTCCTATTTCTGTGCTGCTGGAAAGCTGAAAATGTTTTAACAAAACATTCCGTCAGCAGCAGCAATGACAGAGCCAGCTATGGATTCAGGAAACGAGGTCTTTCAGCGAAAGAAAAAATATTACTTCAGACAGCAATATTTTTCTGTTTTCTGCTGTAAGATACTTTTGCTCAAAGCAGTGATTGTTTTATTTTTGCATAAAACCCCTAAAGGGAGTACTAACCTCCCTCCCCCTTCTACCCCTCCCTCTCTCTGCCTCCATCCCGCTTGCCGGCAAGCCACCAGCCCCCAGAGCCTGGGGTGGGCGCACCAGAGAGCCTTAAAATCCCATAAATCTCCATCAGCCCGAGCTCGCACACGTCTCCCCAAGCATTTCTCCTCCTCCCCAGCTCCATCCTCCCTTCCCAGCCCGGCGGAGAGCAGGTTCCCCGGCGCTGCAGCCCGGGCTGCGGATGATGCGGGAGGAGGGAGAGCATCCCTCGGCCGCCTCTCCCGTGGCTCTCGCCCGGGTACCATGTGCGGGTGAGCTCGGGAGGCCCGTTGCCATAACGACTGCTGCTAAAATGTGTCGTCGTCGTCGTCCCCCGCCCTCCCCCAGGCGGAGATGCAATTGGTTGCAGACGGTGCCTCCTTTCGGGGGGGGGGGGAGGCTGGCGGTGGGGTGCCCTGGGGAGGCTGGAGGGGGGCTGACGCTGCGGGGGAGGGGATGGGAGAAGCCCCCCCAAGAGCCCCGGTGGGAAATGAGGCCGCGCTGCTGGGCTGGCTGTCATCCCTGCGCGCCCCCGCCGGCCGCCGCTGCTCCCGCCATCCCTCCCGCCCGCCCCACGCCTGTCGCCTCCCGCTGTCGCCCCGCTCTCCCGGAGCGGGGTCCCTTCTCCCTGGCACTGCCTGGCTGGGAAGGGAGCCTGACTCATCCCGCCCGGGCCCCGGCAGTTGCCGGAGGAAGCAGCCTCATCCCGTCGCCCTGCGCCCGTGGAAGGAGGTAGGTGACATGTTGCAGGCAGCGGGGGCTCGTTGGGGACGCAATGCATGGGAGCGGGGTCGTGTCCGGGTCCCCAGCCATCAGCAAGCTGCTTGTCACAAGCTGCAAGCTGCCCCGGGGTGCCCAGCCCTCGGGGGGGTCTTCTGTGCTCGGGGGGAACCCGTGGCTGGTAACGCTGCGACTTGGTTTGTGCTCCCGACCGGGCACGCACGAGGGGGGTTTGTGCCCAAAGTCACCTGTGTCCTGGCACCACCCCCGCCTGGTCACCGCTGTGTCTCCTGCAAACCCCCTCTCCCTGCTCCGAGCTCCCCCGAGCAGGTTCTGCCCTGTCACTTGCAGCGTCGTCCCCCCCCCCGTCCCCAGGGCGCCCAAGACAAGTGTACCCATGGCACCTCGGGGGGCAGCGGGAGGTGGCACAGGGGGTCCAGGGGTGACATTGAAGGAGAGCAGCTGGAGTGACACATGTAGCATGGGTTTATAAAGAGTCAGTCAGCTCATCTCTACGAGATGATGCCTCAGCTGTAAGACCAGGGACTCTTTCGTGTCTCTGGGGAGACCCGGACGCCCCACTGCAAAATGGGGTGTGGAGAGCAACCAGTCCAGCAAGGGTTAAGGCACATTTAATATCTGCAGAGCTGCTTCAGAAAGCTGACATCTATGAATGAAACTCCTTCTTTTCAGCATTTGCAGACAAAATCTGCTCACCCACCTGACGAGAGCAAGTGCTTCACCAGGCCAGCCCTGCAGAGGCTGGGGGGGGCTCCGGCACCTTGCCCAGCGCTCAGCTCAGTTGCTGGCTTTCCTCCCACCCTAGGGGGTCCAAGCTGGTGTCACCTCCTCAGACTCCCTAACCCTGCCCATTGCTGTCGCCAGCCGGGGACTGGTATAAGCTTCTGGGGCACCTCTGGAGAAGGGGTTTGCAGCAGCCTTGGCCCCCCAGAATGGCTGCGGCAGCATCTGGGGGGTGCAGGGGGTGCACAGGAGCTACTTTTGCAGAGCGTATATGAAAGCTGTGCTGAGGGACCTCTGGCTAAAGCTGGACTTCAGACCCGACTCCTGTTGGGGAAGGGGGTTCATGCCCAATTCCTTCCACAGTGCCTCAGAACAAGTTGAGTGAGGAAAGCCCCACAGTGAGATCCCTGCTCCTCACAATACGTCTGCAAGATTACTGCGGGCAGGGGGTTTCCTCCCAAGTTACTCTCCTGAGGAAGGCAGAGGCAGCCATGAAGAGGCAGGAGCAGTGCCCAGGCTGCCCCTTTGCTCCCAGCCAAACGGTGGCCGATGCTGAGCCGCCTGGTCCCGTTCCTCTCAAAGAGGTGGAGCAGGGATCTGGCAAAAGGGAGGTGTGAATCACTGAGAGGGAGACAGAAGAAATCCTCCAGGATTTGGCAATGGTAGGGGCAGCACTGTGGGTAGCAAAACCAAGGACTGCTGAAAGCCAAAGAACATGGTAGGAGGAGGCAAGATCCACTGAGGTCTCCCCTGTCACGCAAGGAGAACAGATAATTATCAACATCCATGCCAATAAATGGGAGGAAATCACGCGTTTTCTCCAGTGCTGGCAGTTTTTTGCTTATGTTAAGAAGAATTGCAACTCATTTCAGATCTAACCCTGTGACAAAAAAGGTGCTATTCAGAAGGTAGAGATGAACCTCATGCTTCCTGCTGCTGGTCTTGGGATGAGCAGGCAGGGACAGGCTGTCCTGCTGCAAGAGGTGTTCAGCAGGTAAATGCTGCTGGGCATATTGGAATCAACTGATGGCTGTGGTATTAAAAAAAAAAGCTCAAAAAAGCTCCGGTGTGGGAAAGGGCAGCAGCCTTACCGGCCAGGAGCAGGGGAGAGGATGGAGATGCTCAGAGCTCTCCCCAGCCCTGCCTTAACCGCCCCGCGCAAGGGAGGCCAGGGACACACGCTCATTAGCAGAGGGGTGACTTGGGGGATGGTCACAGGTGGAAACTTTCAGGTGTCTGGAAAATCAGGAACTCGATGCAGGCACAGCTTTGCCCTAACCATGTCCCTGCTGAAGTCAAGAGGCATTTCATCACCCCCACAGAGGGCTGAGGGTTTTGGAAAGCCTCTGCCTGAGCCCAGCACCATTGTGCTTATCCAGGCCTGAGGGTCCCTGGTTTAATCCACCAAAGCATGTGACAAGAGGCATGCTCACCGTGCGAACACCAGCAGCCCTGGTGCCCAGAGGAGGCCATAGCTGTGCTTTTTTTCTGGGAGGAGGGATGCTTCTCAATCCCCTTTTCTGCCACTGCATGACCCATATACCCTGGCAGGTTTTTCGGTAAGAGCAAGCAGCTGGGAGTCAGACAAAATGGGCACTGCTGTGGGTTGCAATGTGCGTTGCTCCCTCCTCCCCAAAGTACGGGGATATGGGATGGGCATGCCCTGAGCACAGCTTCAGCAGGGGCATAATGGTGGGGAGGGAGCAGGCCAGGGCACCAGCAGGTTGTGGGGCTGAGACCCCATCTGTCTGCCCCTCTGGAAAGCTTCAGCCCTGATGGCTGGGCAGGGAGATGTTTGCTCCTTCCTCCTCACTCATTTTTAGCCCCGGATTGACAGTGATCTTGCGGCACGTTGTTTTATGTCACCCAGGGTGGCGCTGCTCTGGACTCGGCACCTCACGCCTGGGTGGCAAGGGGCTCCTGGGAGGGCAGCTTGGCTGCTCCCAGTAAGTGGCTCCCGCTGCCCAGCAGCTGATGTGGGGTGGGGGGGACTGGGCTCCACTCCGGTGCATGGCAGCCAGCAAACCAGAGACCCGGCTCAAAAGGATCCCGCAGCAGAACTCATAAATGTCATAGGCAGCGATGCCTACTGGGGAGGGATGATAAACCCAACCAGTGCCTCCTGAATATCGCTGGGGAAAAGCCTAGGGAGGCTCGGGACCATGTGCGAAACTGGTGGAGACAAGTGCTCAACCAAGAGCCGCAAGGTCCCCAAGCCCTGGCAAAGCAGGATGCTAAATAGGGATGCAGCAAGGGAGGGCTCAGATGTGAGCTAGACCAATTCAGACTGGGAATTCAAAGGGGTTGTGGAGTGTCA
Organism: Gorsachius goisagi; assembly: GCA_018403395.1. NCBI lineage: Eukaryota > Metazoa > Chordata > Aves > Pelecaniformes > Ardeidae > Gorsachius > Gorsachius goisagi. The sequence continues at coordinate 38,806 of BOSO01012644.1, read as the reverse complement.
GGGAAGGGGGCAGCAAATTTTTCCCCAAGGGGGAGATGATGAGCAGCTGTATTTACCTGTTTCAGGAGCTTGGTTTAGTCAGGCACCCACTGCCTACCTTTAATAGCTGGAGCAGGGCTGGGGAACGGGACTGGGGAACAGCCCCCCTCTGCAGGGAGGGAACAGGGCTGCCGCTCAGTGAGGGGGTCCCAGTGATGAGCCAGGGGGACTGCCCTATCCTGAAACCTGAGGTGCCTTGCTGTGCAACCAAGCACGAAACAGGGTGCAGTGGGGCTGTGACGAGGGGTGTGGGGAGGCTGGGCACTGCTGATGAAGCCGATGTCTTGTAATGAAACCCAGTGGAGGTGGTATTTTGGGTGCTCCCACTGCAGAAGCTTTCTCCCCTTTTCTCTGGCAGCCATGCCCCACTTCTTGGATTGGTTTGTGCCGGTGTATCTGATGATCTCCATTCTCATCCTGGTGGGCTTTGGAGCTTGCATTTACTACTTTGAGCCAGGACTCCAGGAAGCCCATAAGTGGCGAACACAGAGGCCGATCATGGAACGAGACCTTCGGAAGACACTGATGATTCGGGACAACCTGGCCTTCGGGGTGCCCGAGGTCTGACACGCTGACCTCTGAGTCCAGAAGAGCCTCTCCTCAGTGGACAGCAGCCCACAAGCCTCAGTAGGGATGACACTCTTGCCCTGGCAAGCAGGGCTGATCCTCACTTCACTCTTTGCTGATCTGGGTCTCGTCACCACTCACCTTTCTGCCTCTTTGCTTCTTAGGCAAGGTTGGTGTGGCACTGTGGACTCGGGGCTTCCCACGTGCTCACAGCCCTTCACCCAGCCAAGGACCTCTGCTCCTCCCCATGGCCGGGACTGATGAATCACTCAAATGAAAGGTCCCTTGTTAATCACTTGAGTTTGAGCTTCCTGGCATCTTGACGTGACCCTCAGGAAGAAAGGTCTCTGCAGGGGTACCAGGTTACAAAGTGATACAGACCCTTTTTACTCGTAGACAGTGGGTTAAATCTAACCCAGCCTGTTTAAGTCCAGGGGGTATTTTGGGGGAAATGGGATTTTAGGTCACTGCACTTCAGGTGAGCTCTTCAAAGCAACCACCCTTGCTACTGGGATGGTAAGCTTGCTGAAGCTCTGTGCAAAGGGGCCAAGGGCTCAGCAAACCACAGAGACTGAATGGCTTTGTCCCTACTAAAGGCGCACCACTTCCCTGTGTCTGTTTGGGAGACGGAGAACCTCCATCCACCCATCCATCCATTCCAGGTGCACTACATTCAAATTAAAGGTCTTTAGTAAAGAGGTTTGTCCAAGTCCTGTGTCAAAGCTGAGAATATTCTGCAGCTCTCCATGAAGGGGTGCTGCCAGACTTATCACATAAGCCCCTCCAGATCTGTCTGATCTTCTGCTCCTCTGCCGTGGAGTGAGGTGGGACAGACTGGGAGGTAGCTTGCACTTGTTCAGTCCCCTGCACTCCAAAGTCCTATGGCATGGATGGGCCCTCCCTTTACTGTCATCCCAGTGGAAGCCATGAAGCATCTCTCGACTCCCTTTCCCTGCGTGTCTCCGAGAAGGGACACTGAGCCTGTTGGTGAAATGGGCCCATTGCACCACCTCTGCTTTCTGGACCCAAGCCATATAACATGGGCCTGGCATGAAATCCCATTTTCATAGACTATCTGCAATTCCTGCACTGCCCCGGGGCTGATGGGCTACTGCAGCGCCATATGAAGGCACGATGCTGGGGCTAAGAGGGACATTCACAACTTCCCCCTCCCTGCCAGCCCAGTCCAATGTCCAGCGTGTAGAGGGCGGTTTTGGGGGAGCTCTGAACCCATAGCAGGAGGTTGTGTCAAGAGCCTTTCCTCACATCTCCTCCCACCCCAGCTCCCACCCTTTGGATGCGGTGGGTGCAGCAGTGCTGCCTGTGAGCGCTCTGGATGCTGCGGGGTCCTGCGTGCCCCACTCCCACACATCCCAGGGGATGTCAACCGGCTGCCACCACCCCGGTATGCACATGTCTGTGCATCTGTGCCGTCACCTGGGCCTGCCAGCATCGGGGCGACCCACGGCCTCAGTGCGCTCCTGGGGTGCCGGCTCTGTGCCATAGTCCCTGACAGCTCCTTTGGGCAGCGGTAGTCCCTCGGGACAGCTGCCCAAATCTGCCACAGATCCTGGATGGGCTCGTGTCACTCAGCTTCTCCTGTGAACCTGTCAGGGGAGGTTTTCTCCTCCGTTCCCAAAGAGAGGAGAATGCACTGGGCTGGTTTGAGTAAGTGGTGCTCCATTGGTAATTCTCTGGGGATGAAAGCTAATTTTTAGCTCTAAGGGTTTTGGCTGAGGAAGGAATGGGCCAAGACATCCTGTAAATATCCTGGGTCTTTCTGGGACATTTCATCCATCCAGATTGCAATCATACCACCATTATCTTCCACATCAAAACCATGCACACTGGCAGGAGATTTATGGCTCTGTTTAAGCCAGAGGACAAGTTGAGAGTCCTTCCATTCAGCCAAAACCCAGAGGTCATGATGTGAGTACCCTAACTGGGGAGTCTCGCTTGGCAGGGAAATGCAGTGAGGGGGATTACTCCTGTGCCCAAAATTATGCTCGCCCTGGCAAGCAAAGGCTCAAAGCACAACCTGAAACAGGCAAATCCCATGTATTTTTGTGCCTAGGTGATTTGGGGCTACAAAAGGGAAATGCCATGGGGCTGGGCTGCATGGCCTGACATGCCACCCTCGGCTGCAAGGTTCACACCCCCTGCCCTCTGGCGCGACACAGCCATATCTCCAAGTGCCAGCTTGGAAACCTGCTTCCTTCCCTCGATGCTCTCGTAGCTGGGACTGCATTGCAAACAGACCCCGGCAGAGCCATAGGGTAGCAATAAAAACCTCTGTACTGGAGCTGAGGGGCTTGGAGCAGTCAGGGATGGGTTAAACCGTCTCCGTGAGATGGGGAGCCTGGTCCCCGTGGCCTGCACCTGCGCAGGCTGCCCTGCCATTGCACCTCCTCCAAACCCACTTTCGCCTGCTGAGTCAAAAGAGAAGAGGCAAAACCACCAACCTGGTCAAAACGAAAGGCTGGGTCTGCCACCACCGCTCTCTCGGCCAGCTGGCATCCCTGGTGTGATGGGGTTCCCCGCCGGCGTCCCCTCTCCCCTCCTCTGTGTCCTTCTTTGTGCATCATCCTACCTGTTTTCACCTCTGCTCTGCCCACGACTCACCACAGAAACCGAGCAAAAAGACAACAAATGGGGCAGGGCTGGACTAGACAGAAACTAGTTATTCATCTCCTCTGGCTTATCTTTTATGCTGTTTAGTCCTGATGCAATCAGTATCAAGCCAGGTATTTTCCACAGGTACGAAGGACTTTATTGCCAACAGTGTCAAAGCCCTCCCCAGTGGAATAAAAGTGTGTGACAAACTGTGTGGCTGACGCTTTATTTTCCTGTTCTTCCCACTGGGAGCTGCCTCCCTCAAGCTCGGGGCAAGCAGCAAGGACCAGCCTGCAGGGAGGTTTCCTTTACAGCAGGGTAGGTCTTCATCCGCCTGGTTTCTGTGGGGCTATCTGGGAATAATTAAGCCAAAGGCAAATACTGCCTGAAAACTGAGACTGTTTCTCCCCTGTGGGACCCGTGCAGTCAGAGAGACCTCAGGGGAGAGGGAAATAGTCACAGAGATTGAATTAAACTGCATAAAGCATCAGAGAAGATACTTAGCGCTAGAAATACTGCACAGCATCAGGTTCATCTTTTCCACCTTCTCTGTTTCTTTGCCTTTAAAGAAGCAGAGAAATTACATCAGCCTGAGCCCTGCCTTCCTCCAGGGCTCCTCATGGCTCGCTGCGGGGCCATGGGATGGTGATTACCCCCCCACTCCTCAGCCCTGGCCACCCAAAGGCAGGTAAGCATTGCCCCTGCCATGCTGCCAGTGCCATGGGTGCCCAGCTCTCCTTCTCTTTGCTGCTGTTTGCCCACCAAACTACTCATATCCTTATCCCTCCCCACCAAAACACCTTGTTCCTTCCCTCTTTGGTTATGGCGTTGCCCTTCAAAGTCTCTGTTACAGTGAGGAAGGTGTATAGTGGCAAGCTGACCCCCTGTAATGGGTGCTCGCTTGAGCCTGAAAATGCCCTAAAGATGGCAAAGTTAAGAAACAATCAGAATAATGAAGAAGCAAAAGAAAATCAGAATAAAGGAAAGAAGCATCAACCTGGACAAACACCCGACAAGTGAAAACTGAACTTCCTCAGCGGGGCATAAATTGTTGAACTGGAATCTGCCATCTGAGGGAAAAGAAAGAAGAGAGGAAGGGAAAATATTTCAAAAATTCAGATTTTTTTTTTTTTTTTTTTTTTTTAAAATCGCACCCATTGTCCTCAGGAGCAGGGGGCACAGCCTGATCTGGGGAGTCTGCACCGCTCCTCCACCTCCCACCATGGGAGCAGGGCAGGAGGCTGCGGTGTGGGGCTGCCCATGGTTGTGGGGCTGCCCATGGTTATGGGGCTGCCGGCGGCAGGGGCCAAGAAGGTGCCGGGGCAGAGGGCCGGAGCGGCTGCGGCGCCAGGCGTGGGAGCATGCCGGGCAGGCCACAAGCGCCCCATTGTCCCAGCCGGAGGCGGGCGGGCGGGTCAGCCCGGCAGGGCTGCCAGCGGGGGCTCGGGTCCATGGACGACAGCGGCTCCGGGGAGCGCTGCGTCCCAGGACACTGCAGCCCTGGCAGCGGGGAAGGCCTGGGCCCCCCAACCCAGCCTGGCTCTGCCTGCCCCCCACCCTCGCGCCTCGTCTTCCAGCTCCCTGCCGCCCACCATGGAGGAGGACGTCACCCCTCACCGCAGCCGCCTGCCTGTGCCGGGTGGCCCCGCAGGCCCCAGCCGAATCCCAGGCCCCCCGCCACGGCGGGACGGACCCCTCAGCACCCCCACCACCTCCACAAAGCGGAGCTGCCTCTCAGTCACCCTGCGCCGGGCTGGCGGGGGCAGCGGGGGGCCCCCCTGGGAGCGGCTGCGGGGCCCGGCCCCCGTCACCCCCGTCCCCCCTCGACCCCGTCCCACGGTGGTGGAGGGGCCCCAGCGACATGGCAGCCCTGGCGGGGCTGAGGCCGCCCCGGCGGCGAAGATGGGGGTGCCCTGCTCCCTGCCACGCTCCGGTGGGTCTCCGCTGCCGTGATGGGCTGGGCAGGGGGAGGGAGGCACCAAGGTGTCCCTCAGCGGTGCCATGGGGCTTGGCGTGGGGCGGGGGGGATGTGGGGAGGACGGGGGCTTCCTCCTCCCTTCTGCCCACACTGGGAGTGGGTGGGCAAAGGTGGGTGGGCGGTGAGCGCGTGTGACCGTGAGTCCAGCACCCAGCGGGGAAAGGGGCGGCTGCAGGCGCCATGTCAGGAGCTGTTGAGGGTGCTGGGATGCCCGTCTGTCTGTCTGTCCCGACACAGCTGGCTTGTCAGACCACTCAGCCTAGCCTGGGTAACTTTTCAGTGCTAATGGTGATTGAAACCCACAGAGGGTGCAGCTTCTTTTTTGCCCCAGGGTGTTGCAAAAAGAGGCCCCCAAAACCCTTGCCAGGTGCCCCACAGCCCGGCCCCACCCCAGGGGCTGCCACACAGTGGAGGGACACATGGGGATGGCCCTGGAAGGATGTCAGAGAGTCGGAGCAGTCCCAGACGTTTGTGCCCCAGCACAGCATGGCAGGGCCATGGTGTGTGATGGGCCTGGGGCTCACAGCCATAGGAGAAGGAAACGCAGAGGAGGAAGGGGCATCCCCCTCCAAAAGCACCGGCAGCCAGGGGCATCCGCACGGCTCTCCAGGCACGGGTGCATCCACCTGACACATGCAGGCGGGCACCGCCAGGCACGGACATCTCCTGGGGCGCGTGGGGATGTGACCTGTGTGCCCCAAGATGGCCCACGGGCGGCACCTCTCCCTGCCCACCACACGTATGCACACACATGCACGTGCACACGCGTGCACACATGCCTGCGCGCACACACAGACAGAGTGGACGGCGCTTGCTCTGCCTCTGCACCGTGGGCTGACAGCCAGGAATCGCGGTGCCGGAGGAGAAAAGGTTTCTCACGCCTCTGCAAGCGGAGCTGAAGGGCAAATCGCTTTTGATGAGCCAAAACATTCCCAGTTTCCTCCCTCCGGGAAAGCAGAAGGAGGCCTTGCAATCCCCTGAACCCAATAAATACCAGGGGGAGAGAACGCCCCTTCTCAGCCCCGCAAGAGCTAAGCCACGAAGGGTTAAATATCCCCCTCCCTAAACACGCAGAGATGCTGAAACCGCTGGGGAATTGGGAGGGAAAGGGGCAAGAAAAGGTCTGTGCGGTGTGCGGAGGGAGGAGGGGTGCGGGTGTAGGAGGGGGGCCCTCCGGGACAGGGGGGGCCCATCGGTGGCAGCCCCTCCGTCCCTGCGGCTGTGCCCACCCAGGCAGGGAGGCTGGCGGGGCCCTGGGATGGAGCCGGGGGCCTGGGATAGAGCCGGGGGAGGGTGCGCGGGGGGAGATTTTGCGGCGATGTTTAATATTCAGGTCACATGATGATGGCAGCAGGAGCAGCACCAGCATCCCCGCTCCGCTGAAATAGCCACTGGAGAAGGAGGGGAAGGAAAGGGGGGGAGAAGAGGACACAGGGAAAAAAGAGAGAGGTAAAAGCAGAGAACCTCGTAGCCCACCACACCGCGTCAGCGTCAGGCTAGAAAAGTGGGGGGAGACCCACCCCCTTGGGAGAGGATTCGGAGACAAAGGAAGCTTCATGTTCAAAGGTAGGATGCTCTGGGCTTCGTAAGGCTGGGCGATGCCAGAGGGACGCCGCCGGGGCTTTTTGTGCAGGCACCCTCCACCGTGCCCCCACGCTGCCCAGCTCTGGCCACGGGGGAGGAATAACCCCAAAGGGCAGTGGGGGAAATCGGTCCCGGCTTTGTCTTTTTTCTTTTCCTTTCGGTGGCAGCAGTCTGGCATGAAGGAGAACAAGGGGGGCTGGTTGCAGCGCTGATGGGGAGTAGCTGGCGCCAGGGGCTGCTCTGAAAGAAAGAGATAATCCCAGCTGGTCCAGGGCTGGGGAAAGCCCACAAGCTGCTCGGCGACTGGCTTGTCCCTTGCCAGTGACAGGCAGTCGCTGCGGGGGCAGCGGGGACGTCCTGTGCTGCTCCCTGGGCATCTGCGCAGGAGCCACAGGCGGGCAGGGAGCCCCGGGACCGGTGGGCAGGCAGGCAGGCAGGGGGACAGGCAGCTGCGGTGGCACGGGTACCCCGGTCCGGGGGTGCTCAGCATCCTCTCACCTTGTGATGCATCCAGGCGGCGAGCCGGGGTATGGTGTAAGGACTGCATGGCTGGGGAGAGGCACCGAGGGTACGGCTGGGGATGAGGCGAGCATCTAACGTGCCCAGCCCCTTCACCTCCAGCTCCTGCATCTCCATAGAGGCTTCGGCACACGCTGCCCTAGATTTCACTGCAGCCCCGGCAGAGCCGGGCTCCTGCCCAAACCCTCTGCAGAGCGCTAAGGGGAAGGAAGGCTGCTGCCGGGAAGGCTGAGGCAGCCCAAAGGGCTGGGATGAGTTTCCCTGCCTGACTCGAAATGCCTGATTAGCCTCAGGCCAGGCAACGAGATCTGGTAAGAAGAATGGCTCTGTTCTGCACCCTGTGGTCAGGCGGTGCATCCGGCAGGGCTCAGCCTTTGCCCTGCACAGCTGGGAGAAATGCCCTGGGGTCATTGCAGAAACTGAGGGGGGAAAGGGATTTTTCCAGTGGAGAGGTTCTCACTCCAGCACCTCTGCAGATCTAAAGCAAGGAGCAGATCCTAACGCCTGCAAGCCCCAGGGAGGCTGTGCTACTGAAGCAGCTGCTTGCTTTTCTTCCTCGGGATCTGGCATCTCCCGCCAAGGGCCTGCTCCTGACAGCCACTTTCAGGCTCCGAACCCCTCCCTCCTCCCCATTCCATGTCTGCAGGGAGTGGGACCCTGGGTCCGGGGCCACGCGGGTGGAAGGGGCTGGGGTGAGACGCGCGTGGATCGCTGCCTCCAGCCAGAGCGGGACGGCCTGGTGCTGCCCGGGAGGAGAGCCGTGGCGAGGCCATCCATGTGTTATGTGGGGGTTAAACAGCCTTTCCTTGCTGGAAGCTGGATTGTGGTGAGCAGCCCTCCCTCCCTCTTGCCACTCAGACAAAGAACGGGAAGGCAGGGGGAGGGGATGCGACTGTATCTGGGTTATCCGGATAGAGGAGGTGTTAGTCCCCACTATCTGAGCCCCTAAGGGACCTGCAGGGCCACCCCTGTCCCCAGCAAGCTGCTGTGAATGCCAGAGGCAGACAGATGTGAAGGGTGCACTGTGGTGGTGGTGTCTGCTGCTGGCCACATACGGCAGCCTTCCAGGGGGAGGTTTTGGGGTGGATCTGTGGGTGTCAGAAACAGGAGCCAGCTGGGGCCTCTGGGACCTCTCCCGAGCACCCGTTGCCCTTCTGGCCCTGCCTTCCCCAGCCCCAGATGCTGCAGCTCTCCCTTCTCCGGTGCCGAGCGGAGTACCTCCTGCGAGCCAGAGATTATCCCCCGGCAGCCCAGCTTGGGGCCACCTCCCACCGGGAACTGGGCAGCAGAGATATCACCAGCAACCGCCCTCTTAAATGAGCTTCGCTTAGCATGCAGAACAAAGCAGCAGGGAAAAGGGTGGCAATGCAAACAGCGGATGTAAGCGGTTAACCTTGGCTAACCCCCTATTCATTATCGGCTGTACTGGCCATAGTGCCCTATCATGTATTCATTACAGGGGACAGCTGGAGGGGCTATGGGATGTGCCTGGGATACATAATGCTACTCCTTGACCAGTCGGTCAGAGCGCTAATGAGGCTTCATGGCAGCATTAGCATTGCTGCACATAAAACAGAGCCATTCCCAGGAGACCAGGTAGACACGTTTTCATGGCTGGAGGTGCCTCTTGTAGCTCTGGCCCTGGTTTTGCACACCCTGACCTCCCTGGCAGGCTGTTCCTCAGCTGGCTCTTTGGATTCCTCTGTGGGAGTCAAGAGGTGGAAAACTGCCTGCAGAAAGCTGAGCCCTTGGGTAGCTCTTTGCAAAATGGGGGCTTCCCTTTGTGAGTCTGCATGGGAAGAATCATAGAATCATAGAATCACTTTGGTTGGAAAAGACCTTTAAGATCATCAAGTCCACCCCACACAGAAAGGAAGGCAAGTGACCGAGAGGAGAAAGGGAAGTTGCCTACTCTGAGACCTTGAATGTCCAAAATCAAAGCACCCAGGGCAACATCACTGATATAAAATCCAGGAAATATTCAAGGAGACTTCTGGACATCTTTTTTCCTGGTCTCAGGGTTTTGTATAGGTGCTCAGGAACCTGACGCTGAAACATCTGCTCCAGCCACTGCAAGTTCCTGGCCCTTCAAAGGGATGGCCGTGTACTAAGATGTCCACAGCAGAGCTAGCAACATTTTCTGGCTCTGGGCAAAGTATCCCTCAGTGAGATTGAAGGATGAGTTATAAACCACTTAGTGAGCCTTGGCGTTGGCTGCCAGCAACTTTCCTCCTTCCTCCTCCTTGTGTAAGAACGAGGAGTTGAAGGAATAAAGGAGAGGATAACAGACCACCAAGGACAAGCTACTGCCCAGGCAGCAAAGGGATCGCAGCCCGCAGGGCCCAGGACCTGCACCCATCCCATTCATCTGCTCGTCTGGGCTCTCTTCCCACCTCGACCTGTTCCCTGCCCACTTCCAGGGTTTGTTTGCCCTGCAGTAGCCAAGTACCTCACTGGGGCCACAGCCCCCAGCCTCACATCCCCTCATCGTTCCCTGTCTCCCTCTCTTCTCTTCCACTCTGGGGCAGGTGGGACCCCAGCAGGGTCCCAGTGTGGGGTGCGGACTGGAGGATGCTGCAGCAGGATGAGGGACATGGCACAGCCACATGGCTACGGTACAGGTGGCGTGGGGCAGCCTGAGAGAGGACGAGCAAAAGGCGGGGTGCAGGAGACCCAGCTGGCTTGGCCCTCCGTGCTGTGCCAGAGAGACGGGCTTTCCTGGCTGGCAGCAGCTTTGAGAAAGCTGGAAAAAGACAACAGGAGCCTCAGGGGATGCTTTGTCAGCAGGAAAGGCACAGACTAGCTGTGACGGGCGTAAGAGCGGATTGCAGCCGAGAAGCGCTCGGCTCGGCAGGCTGCCTCCTCCGGCAGCTGCCCGTCAGCGTGAGGTGCTCCGAATTGCCAGCCTGACTCAAGCCAATGGTCTGTCTCATGCTCTGGTTCCCCCAGGGTGCTGCTGGCTACTTCAGGAGAGGGTGATGATGGCTCAGAGTGTCCCTGCTCGGTGGGGAAGAGCGGAGGAGGGGAGGGGGGCCATTCTCCATCAGACCTCTCCCCTGCGGGCAAGGTGGAACGGAGGTGGTACGAGACCCTTCATACGGTGGGATGTTACCCACGGTGCTGTGCACAGGCGGCTGTGCTGCTGTCCTCTCACACAGAGTGAAGATCCCTTCTCCCAGTTTAACGTAAAAAGACTTCCCAAGCGGTGTAAAAGGAGCTGGGTGGAGGCACCCTTCTCTTTGCCAAGGGTTGCCCTTCCCCAAGGTCCACCTCCAGCATATGACCGTGGGATATTAAAGCTTATATATAAAATGTAATTTTTTCCCTGTGTAGAGCAGCCCTTTGTGTCTGCACAGGAGCTTTGACATGGGAATGCTAGGCAGGGTCGCCAGCCAGCCATGCAGCCTGTTGCAGCCTAACCTTGTCCTTGAACAAAATCTCTCTGACCTCTCCCCAACCCCAGTCCCTGCTTGGCCTGGCTGAGCTGTCACGGGGACCCAGGACTGGGGCTGTCAGTGTCCCCAGCCCCGTGACCTCTGAGTTGTCTTCCCTCTCCAAGAGGAATGCGTCACTCACCGAATGGCAGTCGCCTGCCCTGATGCCTCTGTGCTCCTCTGCAGCCAGTGGGTTCTGCTGAGAGGAGTGAAAAACTCCACCGAAATAATGGAAAGGGATAATTTAGTGTGAGATGCTTCAACTGTAGCGGCATCCAAAACAAGCAGAGTGCTTACCAAGCAAAACCGCATGCTGTCCCTGTCCTGGAAAAATAACCATCTAATGAGACAAAGCATGGGGGAGTCAAGTAATTAGAGTGGAAGAGGCTCTAGTTTGCAGCTGGTTTGTATATGAAAGCTATTTGATTCCCCTCTTCCCTTCATCCTCCTTTCTAGATTCATCCCTCACGCCTCCCTTCCTCACCAATTACAGCTTTTCTTCTGTGCCCTCTCCTCTCCCAACCTCTGGCTTCCTCCCAGCGGGTGGGAGCTTCTCACTAATGAGACAAGAGACGGACATAAATGGACGAGGCCCACCCCGAGCAGTGTGTGCCATCACCCGAAAAAGAGTTGGGGAGGCCAGGAAGCCTGCAGGGCGTTTCTCTTTGCCCATTTGTTTTACGTGGAAGAAGTGAGGAGGAAGAGGCAAGGAGGGAAAGGTGCAGATGATTAGTTTATTGATCACGATGATTAGTTTCTTGAGCATGACAAACCCCATCGATCTATGGGCGGGAGGCAAGCGCAGAGGTTGTGGCCGTGCTTTGCATTTCCACCATTGCCTCCCTCTGAGGAACTCAGCCTGCACAGCACAGCCAATAACACAGCTGCCCTGGCAAGGGCCAAGCTTGCAAGCCCTCAAGGTAAATCCCAAACGCTGTCTCAATGCTGGGTCTTGACACACAATCATTTTTGAAAGTCTGTTCCATTGCAGTTTTGATGCTAAACCTGAGGGGGCAAAACACTGGTGGTCCTGGTAAGAACTAGGAGTCAAAAATGAGGAGACACACACAGAGCTTTGGGCATACGACTAGGAGCCCAGCCAGCTTCACTGGGTCTGCTCCTGCTATCTGGAGGTAGCCATCAATATGTTACACGCTCAATGAGCCCCACTTCTCCACCTCCTCATCTGGGGTGATACATAGAAGAGTGTGCTGGAAACTCAAGTAGATGTTCCTCCATGAAGAGCCTTACTGCTAAAATCTTGCCACTCTGTCATCTTCAGTAGCCCTTGAAATGGATGCTCAAAGTTGCCCTCAGCCCTCATGACAGGTCAGCAGAGAGGTCCTCATTACACCTCAGTGATGATTTTTCAATCTTTCTCCCCATGTAGGGCCAGTGGAGAGCAAAAACGAAGCAGCCATGTCTGAGCTGGTCCCAGAGACGCGACAAAAACCAGTTGTACCGATGAAACCCATGGGCATTAATGCCAACTTGCTGGGCTACATCGGTATTGACACTATCATTGAGCAGATGCGCAAGAAAACCATGAAGACAGGTTTCGACTTCAACATCATGGTTGTAGGTAAGCAGGGACCAATAGGGAACCATGGCCAGGGTCCTATGGGGCCAGGTTGGGAGAGCGAGCCCTGCAGGGAGGGCATGAGGGAGCAGACAGTGCTTGCTCTGGGGGAAAGGAGAGCCTGCACAAAGCAAGGAGACACCTACAGCCCCTTTCTATGCCAGCCTGGCTCCATCCCCTGGGCCTGTAGCCATCACCGGGCTGTGGCAGATGTCACGAACTTCCTCTTTGCAATCCTCAGGTCAGAGCGGACTGGGAAAGTCAACGTTGGTGAACACCCTCTTCAAATCCCAGGTGAGCCGCAAATCTTCAGGCTGGAACCGGGAGGAGAAGATCCCCAAGACAGTGGAGATCAAAGCCATCGGGCACGGTAAGAGCCAGGCTGCTAGAGTAGAAGCAATACTGGTGCTTCAGCACAGTCTTGCAGAAGACCCCAGTAGTCTATGCAAACAGTTCTGGTATTAGGCAGCCCTTTCTCCATGGGAAGATAAAGGACAAGTGCCCATTTTAGATGGCCTCAGACCCAGCCAAGGCTTTTCTTAAACAGCAGTGCCACTGATGCCACAGCCAAAAGCAAGGGGTAGAAAAAGTTATAGATATTTCTTCTGCCAAGACATTAGTCTCTATGTGTGGATTTAAGCCTTGCTGTCAGTCATTCCCACCTGCAGATGCTTAATGATCTACACAAATTGCATTGGTGGGTCCCATCCCAAGCCGGTAGAGCACATCTCCTCATGGCAAAGCATCAGCACAGCTTCTACAACGGTGCAGAGTAATGAGCATCATCTCAGATTCAGGATGATGCATTGGAGGGGAGGAGAATTTGTGTAAGGTAGGCACTACCTCTGGGCCACAGACTGAGCACAAATCCATTTTCCTGTGGCAGAGTGGTATAAGGCGGCTTTGGTGCAGAGGTTACCAAAATCTGGGGTCAGAAATACAAGTGGAGGTCACACCTGTTGAGGCATGACCGAGCCTGGCCTGGTCACGCTTGCTGGGCAGGGATGGGGGCAGAGCGCACTTGTTCCCTTGTAGGGCACTGAGACATGTTTCATGACAGAGCAGGTCCCCAGGGAGGCGTATGATTGTTTGCAATTTCTTCCTCAGTCATTGAAGAAGGTGGTGTCAAAATGAAGCTGACAGTGATCGACACGCCAGGATTCGGGGACCAGATCAACAATGAGAACTGGTGAGTTTTACATGGTCAAGGCCTTGTGACACAGAAAGGGCTGGAGTTAAGATGGTATATGGAGCCACTCTCACCCACTTGGCCTGGAAAGCATCTGGGATCCCACTCAGGGGACTGGTAATGGGAACATGGAATTGTGAACACTATGGGATACGCACACATCACATAGCGAGTGTCTGCCATGCCCAGTTACAGAAACTCCCAAACATCTCTGCTGATGGTGAGATGCCTGTGGGGGGATATTTTTTATGCCTGAGCCTGCCTTGCTGCTGTCAGAGCTGGGAACACTGTAGGCAGGAACAATAGGAGATTTGTACCTGTCTATTCATCTCTCTCTCCCACCTTAACAGCTGGGAGCCTATTGAGAAATACATCAACGAGCAATATGAAAAATTTTTGAAAGAGGAGGTGAATATTGCAAGGAAGAAACGAATTCCAGACACACGAGTGCACTGCTGCCTCTACTTCATCTCCCCCACGGGCCACTCGTACGTACAAAGTCCCTCGTCCTTCCTCAAGCCCTTGGTGCCTCTGTGCCAGACATGTACCCTGCACTGCTCCATCTCAGCCATGGACCCAGGGGTCCTGCCTGTGGGGCTGGCCACTGTTTAGCTAAACCTCGGGTGCTGTGGGGCTTGAAAGAGTCTGGGATAACAAGGGCAGGAGAAATGCCACTGTTTTTTTGGGAGAGGGCAGGATGCATGGGAAGAAGGAGATGAGAGCATGGTGGCAGCAAGTGGGGTACGTACAAGGGAGGTTTCATTGGTGCCCTGACACTGGGGGAGTCACTAGGATAAAAAGCAAGGAGGTTAAAGTGACCCCTTCCATGTTGTTTCCCTCTTGGGCTGCAGCCTGCGGCCTTTGGACCTGGAGTTCATGAAACATCTCAGCAAGGTAGTGAACATCATCCCAGTTATTGCCAAGGCTGACACCATGACCTTGGAGGAGAAGACTGAATTCAAACAAAGAGTGAGTAACTCCTCTCCTGCACGGGGTCCTTCCCTGCCCGGCTTGGAGGTGGGAGAAATGCGCTGTATCCTTCTTCCCATGACTGCAGTGCTGTCCCCAGGGCATGCACTGAGTCCAATGCTGGGTTGGTGGGTAAGTCCTGAAGATGCAGCTGTTTATGGCTCTGAGGGCATCTGTTAGAGGGGAAAGAAACATGTGTATCCCCGTGACATCTTGTGATATGCTCCGTCATGGGAACTGCAGAGCCAGACAAGTCACTGTGGTTGGGGAAGAAAGACTCATCATTGCTGCCGTGTGCCCTCACTTTGCTGCACACTTCCCTGGGGACAATCCCTCCAGCCCTTGCCCGCTGGAAGGATGTCCCAGATGTGTTTGCCTGGCTGTCACACCTGCCTTCCCTTCAGGTTTGTGTTGCTTTATGCTCAAAATGTCTCTCTGCCCAGGTGCGCAAAGAGTTAGAAGTAAATGGAATCGAGTTTTACCCCCAGAAAGAATTCGATGAGGACTTGGAGGATAAAACCGAGAATGACAAAATCAGGGTAGGAAACATTTTATTGTGGGAGGGGAAGGGGGCATGAGGGCTGGTCATATTTAACGAGTGTAAAACAGACATGTGTCACTAGAAGATTTTATGTGCTTCATGGCCCCTGAATGGAAGATCCAATGGATGTAATGTTCCTCATTCCCAGCTTAATTTGTCCCTGTTGTTACTACAGGGTGCTATGAAGGCTAAGTGAGGAAGGACTATGTTTCAGCTCCTCTTGCTGAATGCTCTGTTTGGCCTCCTTTAAGTAGCAAAGGGGCCTGGTATGTGGCTGATGTCCAGCCCCTCTTCCAAACAACTGCCCACGAGCCCTCCCATCTGCTGGCCAAACTTGACCTGAAAAGCAGTTCAGTTCTTTGCTCCCCCAGCCCCTGTGAGAAGGCTTGTCCCATTCTTGCCTCCTCAGAGCTGCAGAAACTGTCTCCTAATTTCCAGCCTGTGTTTGTTCCTGGACAGGATTATATCTATGTTCTTGTGTCAACACTGACTCAAGCAGTTCTACCTAGTGGTCCCCTCCACCACTCAAGGTATTTATAGAGAACAATATTATCCTTTTACTGACCTTCTGGTCAGCTAAAGGAGACAAGCTCCTTTGGATGAGCTTCGCATTCCTCAGTACTCCATGCTCCTTTTTTCTGTGCCTGCTCCGGTTTGATTTGATTTGCTAGCACTGGCTCTGGTACCCCATGCTCCCCTGTCTCTTCCGAGATCTGAATTGCTAAGCCTGTGGACCACATGTGCTTTTCAAAGTCGTAGCAGAAATTCTTGATGTTATTCCCTAAATGCTGCTCTTTGTGCTTCAAACTTACATCTTTCCGGACAATAGCCCAGTCTGACTTTATATTGACAACACCTCTTGGCTTTGTGATGCTAGTGCATTTAATTATCCCATTCATCTTTTTTGTGGCTAGGCCATTAATGAAAATAGATTGGCCTCCGTGGCAGTCCTCAAGAAACTCCAGGAACCTTTCTTTGCAGCCTGACACTTAACCCTTTCAACTCCCTCAGCTGTCACAGCCCCAACAGAAATTCCCACCTTTCCCCTCTTAATTAATCATTTCCCATTTGGCAATACATCATACATTTTGGAGATGACTAGATGGGTTTTGCTTCTTCTCCAAACTGTTACTGGTTTTGAGAAGGGCACATTTTCTTCTGCACTTCAGCATCATTGCCCTAGGTTTGGATAGTCTCACACATAAGAAATAAATTGCTTTTTAACCTCCATTCCTGTGGAAATTTCAGTCCCTTCACAGGCCCAAGGACATCTATAGAGATACCTGGGTCCCCAATAGCCTCACCTACTGTCCCACTTTCCAGGAAAGCTGCACCCCTACCCCATTTCTGGCCTACTACTATTTCAGCCATTGAACTTGTTGAATGTTCATGTCCCTTGTTGGGGAGAATTATTTTGAGTCCTCTCCTTCTTCTGGTGAGGAACTACAAACTTGGTGAGAAATACTCACCACAAACTATCCATATGAGCAGCCCTGGGCTGACAGACCCTCTCCTGGTTATGCCAAGGTTCTTCTTCTCTGGACATCCCCCTCTTCAGAAATGCTGGAGGTGGGTGCAGAAAAGCTCTGCCCCATGCTCCAGAGCCCTTGGCGCTACTGCAAACTACCCACTAAGCTCGGGGGGTGCAAGGGCCCAAAATGCTAGGGATAGAACCAACAGGTGCAGAGGACAGCCAGTGAAGTGTTGCTCTGGAGAACCTCTTCCCTTGGAGAAGGCCTTGTGTTTGGTGAGCTGAGAGGAGGAAAGATGGATAGGGAATAGTGATGGTGCTGCTCCCTGGAATGGGTTCAATAGGTCTCTCCACATGTCTCTCCCCATGTCTCTCCCCAGCAGGAAAGCATGCCCTTTGCAGTAGTGGGCAGCGACAAGGAGTACCAAGTGAACGGCAAAAGAGTCCTGGGCAGGAAAACACCTTGGGGAATCATTGAAGGTAAAAAAACCCCCTTGTGTCTGGGAGCTGAAGGTATCTCTGCAGGCCCCGGTAATAGACAAGGGTCCAGATAACATGTCCCATGGCTACCTTCCCATCCTTTTTGTGATAAAATTTTTGAAACCAAGCAAGGCGAGAATTCTCAAATAGCTCTGCTGGGAGGGAACTGCCATGGTCAATGCGGTAAGGCTACCACCAACCGGCAGAAGCTGGAGCCACTCTGAATAGCATGGTGCGTGAAGCTGAGCTCCTGAGGTTGCCTTAGTTTTCAAATGAAACTCACATGCTCAGCACCTCTTAGCCTGTCTCCTCAGTGCCTGACAGTGTGGCATTCAGACAACTCTCTGTCCATTCTGAAGTATGCAGGCTCTGCCCACCTGGAACCTGCCCCGTGGCAATGACCTTCCCATGGTCTGTAACCACAAAGGGGTTGTTGAAAAAATCAAATGTAATAATTACCTGCTTTCTTTTCAGTGGAAAACCTCACTCACTGTGAATTTGCCCTACTTCGAGATTTTGTCATCAGGTAAGGCCATGGTCAGGCACCAGTTTGCTCTTGATAGGCAGGGAGTCTTCCTGACACCCTCTTAAAGTGAAATAACCCCTATGGAAAGAAGAATAAAGTACATTTCAGGCAGTGAAAGCTTATGTGGGGTAGGGGTGGATTGAGTTAAGGGGTAGATACTCTAGTACCTCTCTTAGTGACACGACCACTATGTCAAGTAGGTACTAGTTTTCGTGTATGAGCTGGACACCTGGAGAAAAGCAGGGTACTACCACCCCCCTTATATCCCATTAAGGATATCAGGTTGCAACAACTTCTATTTGTTGCTGACAACAGGTCTGGGCTGGAGTCAGTGAGAAAAAGGCCACTACCACGTCCTAGACTGTATGTCCTACCAGGTTGAGGGATGTGCTGGAACATATGACTTGGAAGTGAAAAGCTCCATATTTCATTCAGCTTTCATTGTGCTGTCTTTTTTCTACATTGTTTCATGAAGTTGCCTCAGCACAAGTGATATCTTCCCCAAATTCTGTAGAGGAGCTGCAGATCCAGGGTCACCTCAGTTCCCTATGAATACACAAGGTTTTAAAACAACACCAAAAATAAGAAAATAAGGGAATTGCACTTCAAAGCCAGAGCCCTGCGGCTCATTCCACCAGTGGGTATGGTGGTACTGAGACACTGGCCCAGTTACAATGCTTTGACATCACCCTACTGCCCTCTTTTTGTTCTGTGACACCTTCTGCAGCAGATGTGCTTTCCCTAACTAAGTTTTCCAGTAAAAACGCCCTAACCGAGTGATCGTCATAAAGCATATAGCAATGCAAGCCCGCAGGCTTTCCATGGAGGTTTGGGATGATGCTCACAGCAGTGTCCTGCAGGTTATGGTCTGCAGTGGACCCGATACACCCTCCTGGTGCTTCCTTGTCTCACCACTGCTTCAGACAAGACCATGTCTGCTGTGACACAGGAGGAAGGCCAGTAGCTGTCCCACTGGCACAGGTGTGAGAGGGGCAGGACACTGGCAAGCACAGCCAGGGATATCAGCTGATTTCGTGCATCCTGCATATTCTTGAACGCTGATGCTCCAGCTCTCGCTTGTGTATGGTGGCACCCATGCAGAAAGTACGGTCATTAGCCAGACTGATGGAAGAAATCTTCCATTTATCTTGGGGAGTATAATGATCATCAGAAGATTAATACTGACCGTGCTGATATTGGTTATCATAGCCTCTTTCCAATCCCATCTTCACTTTGCCCCCTGCAGGACCCACCTTCAGGACCTAAAAGAAGTGACCCACAACATCCACTATGAGACCTACAGGGCCAAGCGGCTGAATGACAATGGAGGGCTTCCCCCCATGACTGTCGAGACAGAGGAAAACCATGAAAGTAACATGTGAACGACACACACCCCTCTCCCCGCTGTCACCCGGTGTCTCTGGATACGACAACCCACCCCTGCTACCCTTGACTCTACCATGGGCCTGTCTCTGCAGCATGTGGTGCATCCTCCGTGTGCGTGAGAGGACGTGAGCGTGAGTGCGTGTGTGTGTGCGTGTGTCTACCTATGTGCCGGAGAGGGACCAAAGGCGTCTCCCCTGTCCTTCCGCCAGAGTGTCCTCATTCTTGGTTTGGTTTTTGCACAGCGGACTGTCCGTCATCTTCCTTTCTCTCGTTTCTGTGTCTCAGCTGTGTGTCTTGCCTGGGGGAAATAGGGATGGGGGGGAAGGATTTCTGGGGGCAGGAAGGCTTCAGAGGCGGGAGGTGTGGGGCATGCTGTGGTCCTGTTTTTATCACTTGGAGACAGGGCAAGGAGAGACTCCAGGAGAGATGGTGGGGCTAGTGCATGCAGCATCTTCAAGCGATGGCAGCAGAGATATCTCTTGGGTCCTTGGTGGGTGGGAAGGCAGCTGGTTGGTCTGAGGGCATGGTGGCCCAGCATTTTATCCCCATTTCTTGCTGTGGCTTCACAAGGGGAAATGGCAGCTTGGAAGTGGATAGATGGGAGAGTGACAGACTGACATGGTTTTGGTTCAGGGGAGGTGACCAGTGGGAGGAGACAGAATTAGTTCTTGGGCTGAGAAGCATCAGAGTACTTGGGGGAAATAGCCATATTTTCCAAAAGAAGCAAAACCCAAAGGAAAAGAACGTGTTCCTGCTGCAGAGGGTGCATCTGCCCTGCCCAGCGCCAAGATCAAAAGCCACGCTTGCGTCACAGGCTTTTGATCCTGTGCAGATCAGACCAAGCTGTCCTGAGGTCATCCCACCTCATCCCCCATTGCAGCCGTCTCTCTCCAGCAGCACTGACAGGTCCCGGACGAACCTTTCCCCCCACAACATGGCCCCTCTGCTGTGGGAAGACAGAGCCACAGGGGGTCCCTGCCAGGAGCTCCCCCAGGGACAGCCCCACTCGGCACTGGGCCTTTGGGATCTTGGAGGAGTGCAAAGAGCCGTGGATTAAGACGCACTGGGACAGGGTGTCTCCCTGGGTCTCCACTGGTGTTAACACAAGAGATACCTCCTCCTCACTGAAATGGCTGCATCTGCTGCTCCAAGCCGTCTCAGCTCGTGCTGCTCCTCCACCCTCCTACTGATCTCCCAGTTTCCATGTCTTCCTCTCCTGTGCTTTTTGTCCTCGTTCCCTTTTAGCTTCCATAGCTTCCTTCCTTCCTTTCTTTCTGAATCTCATGTTCTCTGCTCTCAACCCTTTCTGCCTCTCCTTCGTTTCTCCAAGTACTTGAATATTCCTCTTCTCCAGGCTGTTTCCTCCCTCTCCCAAGCTCTCACACCTCCTCATCAATGTTCTTTTGTGTCCTGTTGAGAAAACATCATTTTACCTTCCCCTGGAGAGGATGGGGAGGGAAGGTAAAGCCGCAGGAGCAGAGAGAGGCACAGCTTTACTGAAGACTATATGCTTGTGTCTAGCTGGTGTCAGCTCTTTTCTGGATGTCCCTGAGCCAGGTGGAAAGCATCAGGGCTGGCTGGGCAGAAGGGAGGAGGGGAGAAAATCACAGATGTCCTGAGTTTGGCAGTGTCTGCCTGCCACCTAGTATATCACATGGCTGGCAGGCATTGTCACCTCCAGGAGAACAGCTGGTTGCACTTAAAATTCATGTGCAGAATGCCATGGCATGCAACGGCAGCGCTGCAGTGGGTTTGGGACAGGGGTTGGAAAGGCTGGTGCTGGAGGGAGGAAGAGGTCCCAGAGAGGGAACAGCAGAGGAGGACTTAAGCCAGGACTGAGGTTGGTTGACAGAGCTACACAGGGGCCAGGGCTGGGAAGAGGGTGCTCCAAGCCTTAGCAAACCTGTCCACCTTGTGGCTTCCTCTGGTGCTGTCACTGCAAAGCCAACATCTCTTCACTCTCGCTTCCACCTGTCCACACAACCCGGCCATTCTCAGCGCCGCTAGGATACGAAGGCCATACCGGCCCTTCACAGGCCTTTCACCACCCACATCCACGGCTCCCGGTGTTCCTGTGTGCAGTGTGTGCATACAGTCTCGCACCCACCTTCCCACCCATCCCAGGCCTCCTCGGCCCCGCAGAGAGCGAAAGCCTCGTCACCAGCGCCAGCAGCCATACCATGGACCCCGCAGAAACCGTCCTGCTACACTGCTACCCACCACCCACGCTGGCCGTCCACAGCCCAATGCGGGGGTCAAAGTCTCCTCCCAGATAGTCTCCACCAGCCGGCCCGGCGTGGAGGTGTGTCCCCAGCACCACCGGCTGCCAGAAGCATCTTCTCAGCCTCCTCCACTGTGGCCGCTCCTGCCTAGCCTCTGCATAATATTTTAAACTCAGCGCAATAGGAAAGGCTCCCTCAGGGCTCCTCTTCTTCACTGCACTGAAGGACGAAGCCACGCTCTGCCACTTTCAGCAGGGGGGTGTGGAGGTGTTCCCCGCACTGGCTTTCTCACGTTGCTCTTTGGTGGCCATGAGGCTGCTCCAGAGGAACTCTCTTGCCACTGGGCTGCGTCACGGTCATTTCTACGGCTTCTGGGCCCAAACAAGGGTTATGGCAGAGAGACAACGCTGCCCTGCTTAATGACAGCAAAGCAGACCCCACGCAACAGAAGAGAGAGATTTTCCTCTGCCTGTAACATGGACTGCACGGACAGGGCTGTGTGGTTTGCCCTGTAGGTTTAGGAAGTGTTGTTTGTTTGTTATGAGGTGTTTTTTAAGCTCTGCTCTGTAATTTCCTGTCAGATCATGGACTACTTCTAAAGGATCCATAAAAGCTCGCCGAGAAAAACAAGCTCAGGTACTCCTTGCTGCCATCCACTCATGCAAATATCCTACTGGTATCTGCAGATCCACCAGGAAGTCTACAAATGGCAAAGATTAAAAATTTCCCAGATTGCACAACAGCGGGAGATGTTGTTGGGGGAAAAGCCTCTGCCGATGGATAAGCTGGGAAAAGCCTGAACGGATCCTAGCTCTCGTGTGCCACGGGCTGCGTCCCAGGATGACCACAGCACATCAGATGTCCCCCTCAGAGATATCACTTAAACGATGTCATAGCAGGGGGTAGAGGCCAAATTTTACACCAGAGGTACGCACTGGGTGTGTTCAGAGACTCAGGAACCCTTCACCACCTAAGCCGTTCACCAGAAAGATTTCGCAATGCATGGTAAATCCCAAAAGTTTTTTGGTTGGTTGGTTTTTTACACTGGACAAACTCCATTTAGGCCAGGACGGTAACGAACATCATGGCAGGCGTGGTGATGCCGCAAGCAGGCAGAGCGAGACGAGCAAGCAGCGCTACACGTAGGCACTCGTATTTGTGGTTAATTGTGAGGATGAGTTAATTCGGGTTCACTATGGTTTGTAAGCGGGCGTCCCGGGGGAAAGGCTGCCGAAGACGCTGCCAGCCCCTTTCCCACCCCGGCCGAGGCCTCGGGAAGCGCCGCCGCCAGGGTTACGCAAACAAAGGACGGCACAAATCGCGCTTCAGCCGGTCACCGGACCGGGGATTCAGGGACGGCGCCTTCCCCGTCCGCCTCGGGCCCAAGCGGGAGCCAGCCGCAGGCCCGCCGTGCCGCTGCCAGGCCGGGAGATGAGGGGCCGGGCCGCGGCCCTCCCCGGCGGGCCTCGGGCAGACCGGGCACCGGCGCTGTCCCGCGGTGCCCGGGGCGGGCCGGGCGGTGCCGCCAGCTGTAGCATCCCCTCCGCCGGCGGCCATTAAACCAGCGTCGCCTGACAACCGCCGCCGCCTCATTTCCGCCTCGCGCCCGCCGCCTACCGGGAGCCGTCACGGGGGGCGGGGCGTCACGGGGGGTGGGGCGTCACCGGGGTGGGGCGTCACCGGGGTGGGGCGTTACTGGGGGTGGGGCATCACAGGGGTGGGGCGTCGTGGGGCGCTCCGCGGTTGACGTCACAGGGTGAGGGGCGGGGCCAGTGGGGGGGCAAGATGGCGCTGAACAGGAACCACTCGCAGGAGGGTGGTGTCGTCATCCCCAATGCCGAGAGGTACTGGTGGGCGGCTGCGGGGCGGGGGGGGCAGGCGGGGGGGTTCATCCTCACCCCCTGGCCTCGCAGCGGGGCCGGTGGGGGCCAGTGGGGGGAGGAAGCTCGGCCCCGCTGGTGCGGCCCTCCGAACCCTCCCAGTCCCGGCCCGGCCCGGGGGCTGCGTTATTAAAGGCCTCCCCGGCTGGAGCCGGCAGAGCTGCCCCGTCTTCCCTGCTGAAGCTCGGCCCCCCCTTCGTGCCGCTCCAGCGGGCATCTTGGGTGAAGTGTGAGCTGCCATCGCCCCTAGAAGACGAGGAGTTGGCTTTTTTTAATGTCTAATTAGCTAGTGATGTCAGAGATGCAGAGACCACCTAAGGTAGGGAGGGGTCTTAATCACTTGAATTCAAAGTAAGGGAAAGTTGTGGTGGGAGGCGAGGCCGGAGCAGAGCAGGTCCCGTCCACTCCTCGGCGCGGGAGGACGCCTCTCCCTGAAGCTGGAGCCCGCCGCTCGACGCCTGCCCTCGCCCCGGGTGGGGGCTGACAACGCCAGCCTGAGGGGCTTGGGCTTCGCTTTGATCGTGCTCGGGTGCTCCCTGGCATCCTGGCCTTGGCTAGAGAAATCCTAGAAACCAGAGGGCCAGTAAGAACGATCATCAGATTGGTTTGAGGCTGGTAAACAGTAGGAAAAAGACGCTCCAAAAATACGCTCCAGACAAGGTTGGGTTCGTAACTGACTGCTAATACTTCAGTCAGGGAAGTCCTTTGACACGTAGAGCTTTTGCTGGTTTAAAGGAGATCTCTCTGTCCTTGACCTCAAGCCGTTCTTCGAGGTGCTGCTTAGTCACAGATGGGCGCTCTGTGGGGTGCCCTGGATGGGCATGCGGGTGCAAACCAGTTCAGCAGTCTAATTACGCCCAGCGGTGGTGGCTGTGTGTTATTTGCTTGTGTGAGTAGCTGGGAAGGAGTAAACATTAAAGTGACTGCGTAGAAATTCTTCCCAATGAGGCAAACTGACGTGAAACGCTGCTGGACATGGTTGAGGAAGTGTTCTGGTAAGATCCAAACTGTCGAAGAGTTGGTTTTATTTAGCTTAGAAGAAATGTTTCCCCTTTGCATCTTGGAAATGGAAAGAGCTCTGCTGCCTAGCCGGTCTGTCCCTCTCAGCCGGTCTGCACCTAGCTCAACTACGAAGTAACGTCCCATTAGAATTTCTTGGCTGGGTTTTTTTTTTTTTCTACGTTAAAGCTAGACCTGTTTAATGTCTTCCTCCCTGGATAGCTACATTTTTTTCAGATACTTCTACACTGTTATGTTTTTTTTTCTTCCCTAGAGAGCATACAACCTGAAACTGCGGGGCTTTGGCTTGTTTTCCCATACGCTGGCCCTGCTGAGTCCTCCCTTCCCCCAATAATTTTGCAATTTCCTGACTCCTTACTTGGTCTGACTTGTACAATAGGCTGATCAGAATATATAAGGATAACTTTAGATCCGGCCTCTTCAGGCTTGTGTTGGGTTAGGGTTTTGTTTTTTCTTTTTCAGTGCTCTTGAACTATAAAAGGCCTCCGATTCTTCTGGCACTGTCACACACTGCAAAGTTGTCACTCCCAAGGCTCTTTTGTTTATTTTGCAAATTTTTTTACTAGGTCGTATGTTTAGGGTCTGCCCTGTAGATTCAGTAACACACTTTCCCAAGCTGACTCTTCCATTTTTCCTGAAAATATATTTAATTTTTCAGTCACCTCCATACCCCTGACCCTGCAATGTTCACAATTCCCATCTGGCTTCGGTGTCGTTAACAGACTTCACTAACGTTCCCACAGATATCCAACAATAATAACCTTATTGCTGATGTTACTGGCTCCTCAGGTTGTCCCTTAGCATGGTGCTGTTTATCACAAATATTTACTTCAGTCCCGTGAAGGAGGGTCAGCAGTGAGCGTATTACTGAAGCAGGTTCCTCGGTTTGCACAGTGGGTGCTGTTTTACAGCAGTGCTGTTTTCCCATGTGGTGGCCAGTCCTGGGTTTGGGCATGGACTTTGAGAGAGAGGCTTGCTCTGAGGTGATACCTTGGCTTCAAGGGGACGATTTCAGACACCTCACCCCTTTCTGTGCCATGGCCTTTGGGCTGAGGCTCTTCTCCTGTGGAGAGAGGAATTCCTCAGCCTGACGGTCTTAGAGACAGAAAGAGAAACTGTCATTTAAAGCTTCCCTTTGTGGAGGAGGAGCAGGGGCTGTCACAGGTGAGAGGATGAATTCTTCAGCTCTACGCAAATCATCCCTCTCTGTTCAAAGGAAAAACGGCAGGGCCCACATCAGAACTGAGTCTTTTGGGATCATATTCAGAGTTTCTGGTGTGCTGTCCCGCTCCCTGTGTGACAGGTGGAGGGGAGCAGTGTCAGAGCTGCAGCTGAGTTTGTCTCTCCAATTTGTCTGATTTCCTCCTGTAGTGTTCTCAAACAGTGTAAAGATGTGGAGCTCTCCTTCAGTGACGTGACGGGCAAGCCTGAAGCCTTCAAAGGCACCAAGAAAGGGATGCTGTATCTCACCCCTTACAGGGTAAGTCTGATGCTAGTCGGGCTTCTTCTTTCTCAAGGGATCTTGTAAACTTTAGACCAGAAACCTAGTTGGTGATAGAAGAAGTGATTTTTGTTATGGGATGAACCACTGAGAGTACTAGGTAGGAGAAGGGAAGGTGGAAATAGGACAGTTCGTGCCTGTGTCACAATCCCAGTTCCCTACAAAGGCACATGCAGGAAATCACCCTATCTAGAGAATATGGTTCATATAATGCATCAGCCAATATTACATCCTTTGAAAACTGTCTTAGCTTATCCTTAAAAAGCAGAACAATATGACCCTGTGAATGCGCATGTGTGTTCTAAGTGGTGAGTTATTTTGCAATGTACATGCTTCAGGCGAGTGAGTCATGTGCCATCAAATCTGTTTGGGATCCTGCAGTATTAAAGCTGTGAAATAACACAATGTATACTGATACTAGGAGTTAAGTTATCCTCTTTCTGGATGCTGCTACAACTAGAACTCCATGACTGCTCTCTATATCTAATTTGAGTAATTCAGAAGTGTTCCCTTCTGTCTTGCAGATGATCTTTGTGTCGAAGGGCAAGGATCCTATGCTGTCTTTCATGATGCCGTTTTATTTGGTGAAAGGATGCTCAATTGAGCAGCCTGTTTTCTCTGCCAATTACATCAAAGGACAGATTCAGGCCGAGGCAGGAGGTATGTGCCCGTGCTTTGTAGACTGAACTCTTCCCAAGTGTCACAAGTCCTTTTATCTTCTGCTGAGCATCAGACAGATGGCTCATGTGCACTGGAAAGATGGACAGAGTAGCT
This sequence comes from Gorsachius goisagi, assembly GCA_018403395.1. Classification (NCBI taxonomy): domain Eukaryota; kingdom Metazoa; phylum Chordata; class Aves; order Pelecaniformes; family Ardeidae; genus Gorsachius; species Gorsachius goisagi. The sequence goes on along the minus strand of BOSO01012644.1, from coordinate 12,534 downwards.
ACAGCAGTATAGCTAGCACGTCCACACTAAGGTAACCCATGTCTTCTGAGCTTTAAGGCACTGCTTCAGTGTTGCTTTCTGTCCCCAAAGCTAACAAATTACTTTCCCAGGATGGCTTTTCTTTAATCCTGTAACTTCTGTCTTGCTGCGTATGTCATGTTCACTTGGTTTCCGCATATGCTTGTTTTCCCATTTCTGACCCGGAAGGGTGAGTAAGCAACTCAGTCACCAGTCATTGGTATTGATAGACAGAATTAGCAACCACTTTTGTTTTCTGGAGGTCATCAGTGGCTTACTAGATTGGGTGCGTTTGTGTGCATCTAGGATGCTGCTGCGTATCACGGATTTAGCTTTGTTCCCAGTTTGATGATGAAACTGTGGTAAGACTTAGTCATGGTCATGACCAAACATAGATAATTGCAGAAGGTAAACAGGGATTAAAAACAAGGCTTCTGGTTCAATTTTCTTCCCTCTTCAGCCCTAGAGCTAGTTTATGTGCATTTTGGTGGCATCTGGAGAGCTTATGCTTTTTCTTCCTCTTCCTAAGAATGTCTTAAAGTGGCTGGGTCCTCTGGATTGTGGATCAGCCCACTTTCTCAGGCTGAAATCATATTAAAACAGTCATCTTAAAGAGGTGAATCTCCAAGGGGATGACTTGATCTATGGCAGATTGCTTTGTTATGTTTCTGTCCTTTATTTCTACTTTGTCCCCAAGAAACTCTCTCTACTTCTATGAACTTCATTGTTAGTCAGACAAGGAAGATAAATCTTATTTTATTAAATCTTTTGTTTAAAAGGTTTTTTTGTTGTTTGGTTTGTTTGGTTTCTTTTTCTAAAAAAAATCCCCCAAACCAAAACCACTGCCCCCATCCCCAAACCCAACACCAAAAACCCCCTACAAAACAAAGCATTCTTATCATGTAATGTCATCACCTACTTGCTTTTCTTCTGAAAAAGCGCTGTTATACCTAAGCATTTACAATCTGTCTGAGTTTTCTGTGGGTCAAAGAGATTAAAAATGTTGCATTTGATTTAAATCCTAGCTTGAGTTGCAGATCCTGATCTGTAGTCCACTGAGGTCAGCAGTAAAGCTTCATTTGAGGGCTTTAAATTAAAATCCTCAGTGAATTAAGTGTTCTTTCTTTACACTGCATTCATTATTAGGTTCTATTAAACCTTTTGGGAAAGGACAAAACATCCTATTATCTAGAGTAGGCTGCTTCTACATAACTATAGATGGGATTGTCTTTTAAAGGGTAAAGAAATAAATTCCTGATCTTCTTGAGATAGTATTTTGGGGGACATCTGATAGCAGTGCCATGATTCTTTTCCCCTGGTGATATGATGCAAAATAGTTTTGAAATAAAGAAAAAAAGTAAGTAGAGTATTAACCGTTTTGCTGGCTTGACTGCTGCTGAGGAGGTTAATAGTCTGTTTCAATTCCAATTCTCTCTCTCCTAGGTGGCTGGGAAGGGCAGGGGACATTTAAACTGACTTTCAACAGTGGAGGAGCCATTGAGTTTGGACAGTTGATGTTCAAAGCTGCCTCTAACGGTAAGGGATCTTCAGAGCCTGCAGTTCCCCCATGACTGCCTGAGCTAGTTAGAGAACGGTGCTCTTTTTTAGCTTCATGGGCTGGGGGAAGAGGTACTCAATGTGCTCTTCCACAGCAATGTTGTGGAGGTTTTTTCCCAGGAGAACTTTTGTTTTTCCTTCCAATCCTTTTTCTTTATTTCGTTGTAACGCTTTGTGCAATCAGGATATTCTGCAGGTTGTGTTTCTGAGGTGGACTGCCTTTTTCTACAGAATGTTATTCCTTCTAGAATAAAGTTGAAATATGTGATGGTGAAAAATTGATCCACTTACCTACCCTCAGCTCAGTTCTGTAATAGTGGAGTAAGATGGGGGAGGTTAACATGTCCACATTTGGAGGGGGAAAAATAAAATAACTTCTGTTTAAAATTTTCATATGGGGGAAAAATATGCGCTTTTTTTCTGATATAAAAGTTTTCTTTTTAAAGAAATGTGCATTTTAAAATACACTTTTTTTCTGATAACAAAGTGTAAAAAGAATTAAAAACCACTCTACTGATACTTGCTTTAGGACGATCTTTTCTTCCAGCAGCAGGAGCTCTGTGAGTTGGTACCTGATAGCTAGTGTTTTTGCAGCTGGTTTCCTTTAGCACCCTGTGAACTTGCAGCGAGAAGGCTAATGCTTTTCGGGCGCAGTACTTTGCCAGGACCGTATAGTGAATTTAGATGATGGGAAATGTGCTGCACAAACAGGACTATTTTATTTTTATTCTGTATGTTTAATTGTAACAACATGATGTCTGGCTTATTAAACATGTGCTCCTTAGCTTCCCGTGGCGTTCCTCTCCAGAACCCTGGCTATGGCTATACACCTGTGCCCGGAGGGTATGCACCCACCCCGCCTGCTCCTGGGGGGTATTCACCTGCACCAGCAGGCTATGCTGCTCCTCCACCACCAAACGGACCCTATCCTTACACACCACCTCCGATGAATGCCTATGGACCTGCTCCACAGCCCATGGGATATCCATATGCCCAGACTCCAGGTTTGGAAGCTGTGTAATGATGACTGGCAGGGTGTGTGTGGTGTTAGTTGTAAAGAAATCACAGTGGTACGGTGAGGGTTACTGTAGTTTTGTCTCCATCAAGGATCCTTGCAAAAATCTGTCGCATTCTGTTGATCACACCCATGCATCTCTGTAGTTGCAGCTGAATGGGAGGTGAAAACGTGGTTTGTAAATTGTGCTGCTGCTTGGCAGAGAATTGTTGCCTGCTGGCATGACAGGCATTAGCAAAATGTCAAATCCCTGCTGTCTGCATCCCTGCAAAGCCTGAAGAGCTTCCCTGACTGCTGCTCTTGTCCAGAGCTAATGTGCTGCTGGGCCTGTGAGTTCTTTTTATCCTTTGTCCCATTGCCATGGTCCAAAACATCAATCTGTTGTCATCTTTTTCAGGTATTTACCCACCACTTCCAAACATGAACCCCATGTATGTGCCACCTCCTCCCCCTTACTCTGGGCCATCTCCTGCAGGACCCTCAGCCCCCGCAGCTCCCCCAGCTTGGGTGGGCCCGGGGATGCCAGGTAATGGGACTGGGGGGCTGCCAGGGTCTGGGTGGAAAAGGGTGCTTGGGGGCTTGGACTGTTGGGGGGCATTGTGGGCACAGGGTAGGGTGGGGAAGCTGCTGCTGTTGCAGGAGCTCAAAGCCATTCTTGATCTATTAGTTGAGATAACAGAGTGCAGGGGGAGCTGCTCAGCTCTGCAATGCACACCTTGTGGTCAGCTCTACCCGGCTTGCTGCGGTTGCTGCTAGCTCCTTCAGCATTTGTTGGCTCCTCAGAAGAGCCGTGGCTGGGGAGAAGTCTCTGGGGCTGGGGCCACAGGCTAAGGCATGTAGATGAATGTGTCCTATGCTTGCTTCTCTTTCCTTTCTAGGGGGTAGTAAGGCCACGGAAGCTGCTTCCAGTGCGTATTACAACCCTGCCAACCCACACAATGTGTACATGCCCATGGTAAGTACTGCACCTGGGGCCTGCGCTGCTAACGGAGACAGCAGTTTGCTTTCCTAGCAAAGCCTAGCACAGAAAGTGTGCATTTTCCTGGGAGGTGTGGATGATAGTGCCATGAAGAAGGCTTATTAAATACTCAGTCAGGAAAGGAGGAGGGCCTTAAGATTCATCCAGTAGCAGCCATTCAGTACGACAGAAGCTCCCTGCTTCTGTTGGGCCTGAAAGTGGGGAGAGTTAAATAAGAGCAGGTCACCAAAGGTTGAGAGCGTGTGGGTTTTGTTTTCATTTTTTTTCTGGGCTGCATGGAGATGGGGAGGTCTCTTACAGCTCAGTCAGTGGCAGCTGGTAGGTAGGCTGTAGCCTACATCTGCTATGTGACAGCCGGTGTGCCTGTGCCCTTGGCTGCCTCATGTGGCTCTGTGGTGGGCTGGAAACCGATGGAGCAGCGAGGCTGGCCCTCAGCCCAGGGGCTTGCTGGGTCAGAGCTGTGAATATCAACAGAGACAAAGCCCTGCAAGTGAAGGGAGGATGGTGATTAAACCAGATTAAATGATCTGTTTGCAACAGAGTGTTTGTTACCTGGTTTTGAGGGGGACCTTCACTAGAAATGTTATGTGAAGCAGCATATATCCTGGAGCATAACTGATACTAGAGAGGAACGGCATGATGAAATGACAGCTTAAAACACAGCACCTGGCTCTGTCTGCAGCTCACTGAAGAGCAGTCATTTCTTGTAAGCCAAGCCTGGGAACACCTGGGAAAAGCTCATCATAAAATGAGCAGGGTTGTTGACTCTACTATATCTCCTTCCAGGATCAGCCACCTCCTTACACACCTCCTGAGGATAAGAAGAACAACTAACAGGAGGAAATTGCAACCAGCCTCCCACACTCTCTCTCCCTGAAGACAACAACTTGGCTGTTACTACCCCTTGGGTTAGCGTATCTCTAGGTTTCTTTGTATATATACAATGTTATGTAGTGCTGGGCAGCTGAGCACCTGCCCTCCTTAAACATTAAGTCAGTGGCAATACAAGGTGGAACAACAGCACTTTCCTGCTTATTTGCTTTATCTCCTGGGGTCGAAGCACTAACCTTTTGCTCTGCCATTGGCTTGAAGAGAGAGATGGACTTCTTATTAAACCACCAGTAGACCACATGACTAATCTAGGACTAAAATATGAAAGCTCTGGGAGCTTGGAGTAAAACTACTTGGAATGCCAAACTTTTGACTTCTTCTGAAGCACCATTCAAGAGGAAAGGCATAGAGGGCCATGAGGTTCCTTGCGTAGACCCTTGGGTGCCCCAGAAAGGTGTTGAATTTCCTTAAATTCTGGCACAGTTCAGCATGAGATGGGACTCTGGAAATCCTGTATCCTGCTGGAAGCGTGTGTTTCATGTCCTGGACTAACAGTCGTGGAGTGATGAACTTGGGAAGTGCATCCTGAGATGTTGAAGCATTTGGCTGTGCAAGAGGGAAGGGGATGGGGGCCAATCAGCCTGCCTTTGTAGACATTGAATAGAAAAGCAGAGGTGTGCTGCAGGGCAGTGAGCCGACAGACTGGCAGGCATGCGAATCAGTCTTCCTTTCCCTCTCCTAGAAGCAGGTCCCATATCTCTGCAATGATCTGGTGTCAGGCAGCTGTTCTTCAAGTGTAATGGAGTCAAGTGCTGCACAGGAGGCTGCTTACCTTGGAGCAAAATGTGTTACATTAGGAGGATGACCTGGCACTGGCCTTGTCAGGAGACAGCTCCTGCGGCCCTGGCTCCCTCTGCTGAGCAAGCCTGCGCTGCGCCCTAGCACCACGGGGGAAAACTGGCCTTCATCTTTCCTTCAGCAGCATTGTGGGCGGGTGGGCAGCTGTAATACCCGAGCTGGGTTGCATAGGGGCACAGCGCCCTCTCAGCTGTCTGGTGCGGATGTTATGAATGCTCAGGTCTCCTGCAGAGACTCTGGCTGCTCAGCCACAACCTTTCCTTCTTCCTTAGGACATAGTGCCATTAAACCTGCTCTGAAGAGTCTCTCTGGTCTGGTGGAGACCCTTGTGATCCTTTACGTATGGGGTGATGGTACTTCTTCCTACAGCCTTCCTACCCTCACAGCGAAGGGGAAGGAGTGTTTTCTCTCTTACTTCCCTGTATGCCAGGGCTCTCCTGAAAGTCAGGCTTGCACGACGCGCAAGTGTGGATTCCTAAAGCAGCCCTGCATGGGTGGGAAGTAAATTTCCTGATCTGTAAACACCATTTAAGTCTGAGTTAGAGATATTCTTATAACTCTGTATTTTAAAAAAAAAATCAACCATGAATGTTTGTAACTTTTGAATTGCACTTTAATACAGGAGTGTTGATACCTTTAGCTGTCTGTTCACTGTGTGTGTGTCGTGTTGACCTTCATTCCTGCCTACTGCACAGAAGGCTGGAACAAACAGCAACCACGGGCGGTGGTCTCTCGGGTGGGCTGTGGGCCAGTCCTCTATCCCTGGTGTATGGCTAAGCTGGATCTGGAACCAAGTAACTGGGGGGAAAGAAGAAGGTGGGGCTCATCCTCTTGCTGCCTGGGGAGGGTGGAAGGCTGGTTTGTGCCTTTGCTGTCACCCAGATAACCAGAGCTGCCACGTGTTCATGTCCTCTGGGCAGGCACAGCACTGCATTTGGCAGGGGCAGTGTCACCACCCTGCCACTCACTAAGGCTGTATTCTTAGCAGCTCTCCTGTGTATATTTACATTTACTGCCTTCCTTCAGGCAGTAGGAAGGCTTCTTTTTAAGAGGAACTCCTTGCTAGCCACTTTTTTTCCAGTGAGGGAAAAACCAAATGTATGGTAAAGGAAAATGGCACTTAACTGGGGACTGTAAAATCTGAGTTTCCCCTTGTGCCAAGGAAAGCTGCTGCCCTGCTGAACATGGTGCAGCTACTGGAAAGCAGTTTTCTACTCTGCACCAGTCCAGCCTCTGAGAGGAAAGCAGTTCTATTTCTTAGTGTAGTTCCTGTTTTGAGGTGCTGACCCTGTAATCCTGCATTAACCAAGGTGCTATAGCTAGCAACACTGAATAAACATGAAACAGAAAGCCTGTGACCTGCTTCCCTTTTATTTCAGTTAATTTGTCTCAATCACTCCCCAAGAACAAAGCCAGCTCCTGTATTAGTCATGAAGTGCATTTGTCCTTTCCTGTTGGCAAGCATAGTGTTCAGGATCTTGCTGCTGCAAGTTTCTGGAAGTGGCTAGAATGGTCCTGCAGGAGCCCTCCTTCATCATCTGAATAGAAAAGGGGTTTGGGGGGTAAGGAGGGGAGCTAATCTAAAATGTGGTATTTCTCTGGTCTGAGGCTTAATCTTGTCAGTCTCCCTGGGCTACGATCTTCAGCAGCAATCTTCACAAATGCTGCCAGCCCTTTCTGGGACAGTTGGGGTGGGCCAGGTCTCACTGTAATTTCCCCATAGGATGTGCACTGTATGAAGGAAAATCAGTTGAGGGCTCTAGAGGCTGTCCTGCCACTCATTTCCAGTTTATTAGTGCAGGCTCTTCCTCAGGATGGGGTTGTGGACGTAGCTGCCCTTAGGCAAAGGAGGAGCCTTTCCCTGAGAAACCTTTAGTGTTCAGCCCACTGGAAGATGGTCTGAGCCCCTTTTTAAGCAGGAATTTCCTGCTAGAGCAAGAACGGGGTACAGCTTGCAGCTCTGAGGCACCCGTGCCATCTCCCAGCTCAACCGAGCAGCAGCACCTTCCTGACACCACTGGTGTGCACAACACACTACGGCTCTGCAGTTTTTGGTGCTGTACCACAGCAAGGCTGCTGGGGTTTGCGCATGGCCAATTCAGGTTTTTGCTCTGCTGTAAACTGATACCAAAGGGTGTTTAATCCGATGCTAGCATGCATGCTAGGCTGTAGTAGTGCTGGCCTCCAGGATCCCGGCAGCAGGACCAGGCCTGCAAGCGAAGCCTCTCTGCACAGGACCATCACGCCTTCAGGAGCTCTTGGTCCTGGGGAGGGAAGAGGGGAAGGGTGCAGCCCTATTGACAGCCCCTTATTCTAAGCCAAGCTGATTATAGCAGAGGAAAAAAAAAAGTGGCCAGGTCTGGTCCTTGAGGCTAACACCATGACATACAGGGGGAGGAAGGGGGTCACCACCCTAGAAGATGCTAAAGTATCCAAGGCCTTTCTACAGGCATAGTTCAAACAGCCCCTGCAGCAGTTGGTGATGCCCAGTTCAAAGCGGTAAAGCGCTCAGGTGACAGAGCTGACAAACTCCAACAGTGGCTGGGCTCTGCTTGTATGGCATCTTCCACAGGAGGATCTCCAAGGGCCTTGCAACCACTGAGGAACCGTGCTCTGTACACCCTTAGGAGGTGGGTAACAAGAACTCCTGCTTTACGCAGACTGAGCAGACATCATCAAGCTGGTACCGGAGGAATGACCTGATGGACACTCCCCAGCACTGACAGGCACACCAGCGAAAGGCACTTGTGCAGTGAAGAGCCATATGCCCCGGGGTCTCGTGGCTCACCCTGGCAGAGACCCACACCCCCATCTGCTGAGCCTCGTCACAGGAGAACAGGGTGGAAACCCTCGCCGGGGGCTTGCTGTCTGACAATGTGCCAGGGCTGCACTGGGTGTGCTGTGGGATAGAGATACCACATCACCACCCCCGAGGGGTTAATAATGACTGAGAAGCTGTCTTCTGTCCTTAAGCCGCTGATGATCTTCCCACTGTACACATCTTGTACCTGGAAGAGAGAGATGGTGGCTACCAGGATTTCCACAGACCTTTCGTCTTGAGGTCCTGCCATGGTCACCGACATGGCATAGTGGGACGGGACACAGCAGTGGGCAACTGGAGGGCAACCCAACAGGCGGCTGACCCTTCGTCCTGGAGGCAGGGAGTGGGAGTCCTTCCCCCCAAAAAATTCACAGGTTGTCAACAGGGGAAGTTGGAAAGAGGGGGATCCAGGTGCCGTGAGGCTGCCCCACAGTGCAGCGTGCCATTGGGTCTCACCTCATACACAGCGTCCTCGGGGAAGTGGAGCTTGGCCAGGCTGGTGGTGTAGACGAAGGGCATATCTGTCCTCCTGCTGAAGAAGACGAGGGCGCTGGCAGCCTGGGACAGCGGGCGCAGGAACACCTCGATGTGGGATTTCTCCTGGCGGTGGGGATGGGTGGGTGAGGCAAAGCTACTCGGACCAACACTGGCTCATAAATTCTGACCTTGCCCTGCAGGGCTGCTATGCCAGCAGGTCCCCAGCTCCCACAGCTCTCCTGCCCATGTTTCTCTGCATTGCCTCCCTCTCCCTCCTTATTGTGACCCACTGTGCTGCTCCTGTCTGCTCCCCCAAACACATCCACCTTCCTCCTAACCTTGACAATCCTGCGCCCCTGTATTCCCAGGGGGTCCTGGTTGATCCGTATCATCAGGCGGTTCTGCAGGATCTCCTTGGCACTTGGGGAGATGGTGCGGAGATCTGTGGACATGAGGAGCGGGGCTGCCATCACTGTCCACAAGGCCATTTGGGAGCGGGCCTGCTCATAGCTAAGGCCGAAGTTTCCAATGATGAGCTGGAGGGGAGAGGGGGAAAAGACAGGAGAGGCAGAAAAGGGTTAGAAACTGGCCTGCTTTGCCACACTTGGTGATGCTGCAGCTTGCTGGGGGGAAACCTCACACACACTTCTGCAGCCTACCACTGCCAGGACATCCCACCCCTGCTAGGTGCGGAACCGTCAGCACACATTCAAACGCACTTACGAACACCCTTCGCTTCACCGCTATCTCCCCTCAGGCTGTGCAGGGGAGGACAGGGACACTTGGACAACAGGACAGGTACACTCGAGTGGTGAAGGGTATGTTGCAACCACAGGCTTTTCCCACAGCTTAGCTAAGGGCAACATGAGCTTTGCCTCTCTGCAGCAAGAGGGTTCCTGCTCCTGGCGCTCTTCCTTCACCCTGTACCTAGAAGGGGATCCCTGGAGAATCCCTGTCCCTGGCCAGGGTCAGTGCACCCACCACCCAGCCGCACCATGTCTGGGTCATTCCAGTGGCCAGGGCCAGCTGCCGGCTGCAGCACATCCTGGTTTGTGGAGAACCAGTCCAGGATGGAAAGCACGCTGTCCCAGGAGTCCTGGATGTCGTCGTAGTTACGCCACAGGTTGCAGACCTCTGCTAGGATGGTGTAGTTCACCTGGAGAGGAGCACAGGGTCAGGCAGGGGGGAGAAAGGACAGGGTCTGCAAGCTGGGGGAGAAGGGGCAGCCAGATTTGTTGAGAGCTGCAGTGTCCAGAAGATGTTTGGTGTTTGCAAAGCACAAGGATGTGTAGCAGGGCAGCACCACTTAATGAAGGAGGACAGTCATATCCCAATATGACTGGGCACATCCCAGTATGATAGGATGTCTGGCAAAACAGCCACAGAGGCCATGGGGAGATATGGTCAGCTGCAAGAACGAGGGCAGCTCAGGATTGACTTAGAAGGTGGAAGAGGAAATAAATAAACACAGTCAATTCTTGAGAAACATTACTAGGAGGAACTTCCTGTTTCAAGCACTTAAACCAGACAGGACCCATCTCAGAAGAAAGACTGTCAGGATCAACCCCACACCGGCTAAGCAAGGTGGAAAGGGCACGCCCCAGGGCCTTTTTCCCCCAAACTCCCATCACCTAGCCACGTTGAGAACCCCAAGTGTCCCCAGCTGCCTGGCAGGGAAGCCACATCCCCTCCGAGGACCTACAGCCCCGTCCTACCACAGGTGGAGTGATAAGTGAGGGGTAGCACCCAGTTCCTGCAGCACAGGTGACATGGGAAACAGCCACTGGGCGGGACAACCCTCACCTTTGGGGGGAGCCCTCCCTGATATGCTGGCCAGCTGCAGGAGTAGACGATGGGGCGGCCTGTGGCATTCAAGGCCCTCGCCATTGCTGGGTAGCCTTAGAGAGAGAAGACAACTGGTAAAGGAGATGGCTGGCAGCAGCCTGTGTCCCCAGCCCGCCCAGTCAGGGGGACCCCAGGCCAGCCTGGCCTCTTGCCTTACACTGGCTCTAGGGCACCCAAACTCCTTCCTCTTTGCCCAAGAGCTGCAACAGGAGATGTGAGGGGAGAACCAAAGCTGGCCAAGCGTTTCTGCGGATGGCCAGCTGCCCTGACCAAAGCAGTGAGGGGAGAAACGCCAGCTGGCTGGGGAGCCTTTACCCTCCGCCTGCTCCTTTTCTGACGAGTAGCACCCATCCAGCTTCAGCATGTCCACACCCCATTCCGCAAAAGTCTGGGCATCCTGCTCAACACAGTCCAGCGTGGTGCCTGGGTAGCCCCCGCAGGTGAAGATGCCCAGGTCGCCATAAATGCCCAGCTTCAAGCCCCGGGAATGGACCTGCGAGGAGAGGAGAGCTGCAAGGAGGGCACGAGGGGGTCCGAGGTGCCTCCTGGGAACTGGTCGGTGTGGGGACATGGAGACCCCTCCACTATTGCCAGCAGGCACTCACGTAGTCAGCCAGGGCCTTGATCCCCCTGGGAAACCTCTCGGGGTCAGGAACCAGCCGTCCCGCCGCGTCCCGCTGCTTGGCAGACCAGCAGTCGTCAATGTTGATGTACTCATAGCCCAGCTCCCTCCAGCCGTCCTCTGCCAGGCGGTCTGCCATCTCGAAGAAGAGCGTCTCGCTGTGGGTCAGGGGGACAGGGACACGGTAGGTTGAGCCCCTGCAACCTCCGTGCCCCGCTGTGCCCCACCGTCTGCAGGGAGACAGCGGGGACTTCGAGGCTACTGGGGGGCTCTGGAGGGTCGGTCACCGCAGGGCTGGCCTGGGCCATATGGGAGGGTCTCCAGGACACCCTTTAAAACCCCATCTGTGTCCCCAGTCATTGATCTCACCGAGGGGATGTGTTTTCTCGACACCCCGCAAAGTGCGGCCACATCCCTCAGCACCGGGGGCTCTCCAGCCCCAGCATCGGGCCCGCCCGAGCCCCCCGGCTCCCCGCACCACGCTCCCCGAGATCCCACTGCTGCGGGGCTCCCCCCAGGGACACAGACGGGGCCAGAGCCGCCCCGGGCCTGGCGCCCGACCCGACCCGACCGGTTCCCCCGCCCGGGACCCGACCCAGACCCGTTCCCCCACCCGGGACCCGACCCAGACCCGTTGCCCCACCCCGGCCCCAGGCTCCCCGCCCGGCCTTTCCGAGCTGGTTCCCTCGGGCAGGGGGCACACGGGACAGGCCCCCCTCGCAGCGACGGGGGGGCGACGCCGAGCCCTAAATCGGGAGGGAGCCCCGCGGAGGGGGGCGGTGTCCCCCCGCCGCTCCCCGCCCCGCTGACCTGATGCAGTTGCGGGGGTCCGCCCGGCAGTCCACGTTGCAGCGGAACCTCTCCCAGGCCAGCCAGCCCATGGGGGGGGTGAGCGCCAGCCCGTTCTCCAGCGCCAGGGCGGGCAGGGGCAGCGCCAGCGCCAGGGCGAGGAACCGGGCCAGCCCGCTCAGCACCGCCGCCTCCATCCTCCCCGCCGCGGCCGCCACCGGGGCACAGCGCGGCCCTTCCCGGCCCGGCCCCGCTCACATGATGCCGCCCGCATCACCTGACCGCCCGCCCCCGCCTCTCTCCCTCCCCCCTGACCCGGCCTGGCACCCAGCCCCGCCGGTGCCGCACCCCCTTGCTGCTGCACCCCACAGCCGCGGCACCCCATCGGTACCGGCCCCCCCCCCCCCCCCCCCGCGCTGCTCGCAGCCCCTCAGCAACAGCCCCCACTGAGCCCCACCGCGGTGGCGCCCCCCGCCCCGTCAGCGCGGCACCCAGGCGGGGGCGCCCCCCGCGGCTCTTGCACCCCCTTGGCACCGCACCCCACTGCTGCCGCGCCCCGCCGCATGGCTGCGGCGCCCCAACAGTTACACTGGGGGGGAGGGAGGGGGCTCTGGGTCCCCCCGGATGGGACCCCGGGGGTACCCGAAGGGACGTCGGGTGGAGCAAAGAGGTGCGGGAGGAAGCGGTGACAAGTGGTGTCCCTCAGGGGTTCGTACTGGGAC
>BOSO01012643.1:43419-61002 GCA_018403395.1 Gorsachius goisagi | reverse complement strand
CCCTGGAAACATTCAAGGCCAGGTTGGACGGGGCTCTGAGCAACCTGATCTGGTTAGCGGTGTCCCTGCTCACTGCAGGGGGGTTGGACTAGATGACCTCTAGGGGTCCCTTCCAACCCGAAACCTTCTATGATTCTATGATAATCAGAGAAATAATATTATCCTCTTTTTTACATAAGCAGCTGAGATGCAGCTCATTTCAGAAGCTTGGCTGACATCAGATGAAGAGCTTAGGGCAGTGGTAGGAAGTCAACCTAGAGCTCCTGACCTCATCAGTCCTTTCCAAACTCTCCATCAGGGTATACAGGGAGGGAAGACAAGGTGGCATCCCAAGAATTTTCCATTGTCATAGGATTCTGGAGGGAAAACTGTTCCTTCATTGGCCTTTGTTGACAACTCCAGTAAAAAGCAATGGAAGGAAATCCTCCTAAACACTGCTTAAGATAAGGATTTAGAAGATAAGGAGCAACTGGCCTGCCCTATTATCATGCCTAACACTTGGAAAATGAGTGTTGTTGTATCTCTGTGGCTGCTGGTATCACCACTCAGAGGAACAGAAGGGGTGGCATTGTGGAATGAGATTGTAGTCAGCTGCACAGCTCTGAGATGGGCTGGGAGAGGCCTGGAGGATCAAGTGACCCTGTTCCAGGAACAACACAGTGTTAGGCACAGATCTGCAGAAGAAATGCTGACAGAAAGCTGACCTGAGTAACATTCAGTACTTTGAGACACAACAAGACATTTTAGGGACTAACACTGAGACCTTTTTAGCCTATGACAGGACAGGTCCCATCCAGGAACAATCTGGACAAATGGAAAGAAAACAGTGTATAATGTCTCTCTTTCCCCTAGAACAAGAAAAGAAGGGTTGAGCCTCAGGGTAGTGGGAAATGACAGTGACTGCAGTGTGTTAGGTGTGGGTGAGAGCACAGCCCGCAACTTTTTTGTGCTGTGCCTTTAGAATCATGGAAATTGGTGCAAATGGCAGTGGTGGAAAATGTACGAGAGCTGAGATCTCACCACCTTCCTGCACACTGCCCCAGGGCTGCACCGCCCTCATGGTGAAGAAACTTTCCTGAAGTCCTGCCCAAACATCTCATCCACAGCTTGTGGCTATTGCTCCTAGTTGCCACTGCCAAGATGACCCCAGCTCTGTCACCTCCACAACTCCCTCTTGAACAGCAGGGCTCAATACTGGACGCAGTATTTCAGGTCTGTCCTCACTGGTGTTGAGTCCAAAGGGACAGAGTATTTCCTTGAACTGCTGGCCACATTTCTCCTAATGTAGCCCACTATGTGTTTTTTTTAATTCACAGTGAGAGTATCTTGCTGGTACATATGCTGCAGATATTTTTTTTTCTCACTTTGTCACAAGAGTGACAAATTAGTTGCCTTTGGGGGAACTACAGGACGGGCATTGGGTGACTGTCGGTATTTAAGTGATGTTGCCTGTGTCCTTGCCATGAACGGAGGGGTCCCAGATGACAAGTGCATTCTCACCTGAGTAAACTAACAGAGCTTTAAAGCACTTCTCATCTCACGTCAGAGGTTTTCCTATGGGAGATGTAGTGTGATGTGGGCTGAAATGTGGTGGAACCATGCACTGAGACACAGAAAGGACTCTTGTGACTGTGCACCTGGAACTGGAAGGAGCAAGGGGAAAAAGCACTCCCAGAGCAAATACCTGAGTGGAAAAGGTTTTTCTGCTGTGAATATGGTGTGCCCATGCTTTATTTATTTGAGAAGCTCTGTGCTCACAATGGGCAGAACTAGGTGGAAATAATTACAGGCATTGCCAGGAATGGCTTAGGGTCACAGCCTGCTATAGCGATAATATTTCACTGTCAGTCTTTTGTTGCCTTGAAATGTAAGACCTAAGATTTTGATGGACAGCTCTTCTTAGGATGGAAAAATCAAAAGCACATATTCCTTTGGAATCTGTATGTAATCTGCCAAGGCAGAGCTGAAAATGAGAAAAACATGTCCCCCAAATTTTAAGGAAATGTGAGGAGCCCTGGCTCTAGTCTCTCTCAGCTAGATGTTTTGGTGACACTTCCATTCTGTTCATTCTCCCTTGCAGAAAAATGTTTTCTGAGCCTTGAAAACCACGGTGCTGGGATATACCATGAGGGGCAGGCAGCCAGACGCCAGGAGGATGTTACCTCAGTTTGCATCCCTGGTGGTCGGAGCAACTTCCAGGAACAACTGGAGATGTAAAGTGACTCTCTGTAAAAAGCGAGGGTGGCACTTGAAGCGAACCAGTGGGAAATAAAGAATGACGCCACTGAAAATGAACAGGACAATGTAGAGGATCTCAATTTGGGGTTGATCGATGATGGGAGCTAACACCAGGTACACAGCCGCCACCAGCACAATCATAGGGATGATAATTGGGACCTGCAAAAGCAAAAACATCAGCATAAAGATTCACATAATCCTGGGCCACTGTGGGTCTGGACAACCCTGAAATTCATGCAGAAGGCTTTTTAGATTAAACCCTCCTGCAGCCTGAGGTATTACCTAGAAATCCGAATTAATCCAGACATCCTGTTTTCCAGCCCACCCCCACTCCAAGGTTGAACATCCCTGCAAGAGCTACATCACTGCCACACACCCTGCCCCCTGGTCTTCCCTGCCTTCCCAGACCTGAAGATGCAAACTGCTGGTTTTAGTGCCAGGCCTGTTCTTGCTCTCCCTACTACCTTGTGTCCAAAAGCTGAGCTGTAGACAAAACACACAGCAACGTACACAAATCACACAACTGAACCTTAACACCTTTCGGCAAAAAGGTTTATTCACGTGGTGATAGGTGGACAGGCAACCTCAGAGGCTATTTCTATAAGTCTGGTCATAAAGCATTTACCTTTGAAGCCAGCCTCCCTCAAAGGCCAGTGAATGCATAAGACAAAATGATTTCACAACAAGGTGAAAAACTGAGCATTCTAGCTGGGATTTTCCAATTTTTACTTTTGTGCCTTTTGTCCAACACAGGGGCACTGATATAGACCAAAAGAAATGTTGTTCACAGTTACCTGTGAGAGCACGGAAAAGACCTGCCGTTGGCTTCACCTGCCTTAGTGGGATGTTCCACTCTGCTCCCTCCGCATTGTGTTCTAACACTTTTGGCACAACGCTAATAAAAATTACTGTTTTCAAACCAAGGAAAATCTTACCCTTAAATATAAACCTGCAACACACATATGGATTCTGCAGGACATCAGCCAAACATTGTCAGTTGACCCAGGACCTTCAGACATGAGCTGCTTCTAATTAAGGAAAGAGTTAGGCCATCAAGCCAAAGGCTGCAGCAGGCTGAGGTCCTCAGGGGACTGACCTGAAGGACTGCAGACGCTTTATACAGTGTATGAAACACTATTGCAGAAACAAACTTCTCCTTAAACCCCATTCAGCCAACAAGTTGGTTGGACATCCTCAGCCAGCATCCTAATTGCAGGGCATAGCCACAGAAGCCAGTGACTGGAAGACTTAATAGATCACTGCTCTTCTCCTTCATGCTAAGCCCCATAGGACACTCGACATTGCATCGCACAGCCTGGCAGTGTCATCCTGCCATCTATCTCCTGGAGGAAACCCATGGAGACCAGCATGATCATTCAGCTTGTCTCAGGAAAAAGTCACTGTTCTGCATTCACGGTCCCACAACCCCCCTGTTCCTAGGATTTTTTTTCCTGTAAAAATATTTCCCTCGATCACTGAGGAAGCACTGCAGCTCATCTTGCTCATGGCTCCAGGGGGAAGAACAGGCAACCCCTGATTTCCTTCCACTTGGCTGTTTTGTGGGGAATAAACGTTAAACATGTCCCCTGGCCATCTCAAAGGGGTTGGGGCATTCTGGCTGAGTTTTCTGTCCTCTGTGAGCCTCTTACACCTGGGCTACCCTCTGAGGAGTGCGACCAAGCTCTGGGAGCAAGAACAGGCGAAGGCTGTTGTTCAGAATTGATCAGAATCGATCAGAATCATCCTTCCTTTCTCTCTTAAATCTCTAAGAAAAAAGAGGATATGGTAGATATATTTTCCACAGTGAGGGGGCAGCACTTAGCAAGACAGAGAATTCAGCCTTGACTTGTGCCTGTATATTCACACTATCTTGCCCCCCCCTTGACTTTGCTGAGACAAAATGTGAAATTAAAAAAAGGAGAACCACACTAAATCTGTAAGCAACCAACCCCAGTGCTCTCTGTTTTCTCATAATGCTCTTGTAGTCACTTAGGCAATAAAGGAAAAGGGGTTGAGGGTTTTATGTTATTACTTCACCTTGTAAGATCTTGGCAATTCTGGTTTCTTGATTTTTAAATACAGGAGACCAGAAATAGTCATGCCATAGAAAAGCCATGCTATGAAACTGGAAGAAAAAAAAACAGCATGAAATTTGGGGTGAGGTCATTCATAGAATCATAGAATCGTCTAGGTTGGAAAAGACCTTTAAGATCATCACGTCCAACTGTTAACCTAGCACTGCCATCCCATTCCCATTCAGGAATGTCCGTCCCACCTTCTGGATCCCAGATGTTCACATCTCCAATTAAAAAGAGAATATTGATATAAATTTAGCAGTTCTTCCATTCATTTCCTTTCCAGCACAAACAATGAGAACTTTTGAATGATCTGAACATTACAGGTTCATTTCAATATGAGGATGAATCGCATTCAGTTAAGTATATAGCGACAGAAGCATTCATGCATTGCAAAGATGCTGGTTCCTAAGCTCTTTCTTTTCTTTCTTCCCCCCCCCTCCACAATATTGGTTAGAAAGCAATAGCCCAGGTTCAAAAAACCCACAGTGGATGCAAACAGAAACGCCCCACGTACATACCTGAAAAAGTTCACGATACTGGTGAAGTTTCCTGATATTATCATTATTAAAGACATTGCAGATGTAAACAGCAGAGCCGGGGAGGGCGTGAGGCATCGCACGTGAGCCATAGACAGAATGTCTGGCTGAAAGCCAAAGCAAAACCAATATACCGTCATGTCACCGACTCGGAGATCCTTACTCATCCCCCTCAGCTGCTGGTGGGAGCTCAGCCTGCAGCCAGAGCCGCTCTTAATCATCAAATAAGCATCATAATACAAAAGCAGTTCAACTCCAAGGAGCGTAAACATGGAAACCCCCCCTCAAGGATATTGTGTCTCACTGATTTCATATCGCATGTGCTCAGTTTAGGCAGGCAAGATGAGGTTTTCAAACTATCAGTGTGACAGACTAAGGCTGAGTCAAATCAGAGCTTTCCTGATCATCGTCAGGACCTTGTGCATGGTCCCACTCGTCTGCCCTCAGTCACGTCTCTCTGGGACTTGACTTCTCTTGCGCTGACTGGAAGATGAGACAAGGACTACTCCTGAAACATTTATGCAACCAACCACAAAGCAAACCAGGATTTGTTCCAGAACATGGAGAGAATTATTAGCCTCTTTATTGCTTGGTTCATTGGGAAAGTTTAATGAGAAAGGCTTCTTTTATTTTCTTTCCAACCACAATAGCGTGCAAGCACTTCTGCTAGAGCTGAGTGTCTGAGAAACGGTGTAAGCCCTCAGCTCTTAGTCTGGTATGGTCAAATTCAGACCAATGTGAACTGCTCAGCACAGAGCTTGCCACGATACCGCCGATACTGTCCTCAATAAGAGAAGCCATGGAACCAGTAACCACCAAAAACAGTAACCACCAAGCCAGTCATCTCCACCAACCCGGGCATTCATCTACATGAAAGATTCCCTGCTGCGTATCAGGCACAGAGCCAGCGCAGAGCGGTACCCTTTCCACCTGAGAGTCCAAACACCAGACGGTGTGGGGAGGAAGGACCGAAGGAGCACACAGGGCCATGGGAGCACAGCGTGCCTGCTCAAAACAGGGGAGGACAAAAGCAGCTCAGCTGAAGCCCTGAGAGGAAGAAGTGTGGGTAGATGCAGGGGTGTCTGCCTGTCCGTGAGGGGGTCCATGCCAGCAGCCGGAGTGGGGCAGTGGCCTCTGGGGTTTGTATGCCCAGGTACCAGCAACTGGTGAGACTGGGATGCAGGGACAGCTACAGGGCAGAATGAATGTCTGACCTCAGCTGCTGGAGGCATCCACATTGTGCATGCATATATATATATATATATATATATATACACATATGTCCCACTAACAGACCCCTGATCAGCCAGAGAGGGGAGCAAGATGAGACCCTTGGTGCTGCTTGTGCTAGTGTTTGTGTGAGCACTGAATGTGTCTGTATGTGTAGACCTTTGTGTCCTGCTGCTGTCTGTATATGTATATTTACGTATGTCAGTGTGCATATATATGTTGTATACTTGTGTTTGCGTGTGTGTGCCTATGGGGAATACACACCTAACTTACCAGTTGGACCAGGGAGCATGGAGCTGCAGCAGCCTGGCCCCCGTTGGGCTACCAGATTTGGCCCCACCTAACAAAACCCATTAAAAACCCCAGCTAGGGTAGATGTAAGGCTCGGTGTCACCTTGTAATTGCTATGAAGCTTGAAGAGCAGAGATACCCTATGGTGTATCTGAACTGGATTACCCCACGGGAAGGCTGGAACACTCCTGAGACCAGCTCCCATAGTCAGTATTGCCTGCAAAGGCAGCTTGCCAGTGCTGGGCTACCTTCCCAGTGTGAGCAAGGGTGCCTTACAACACACAAACATGGCCAGGTTTCCCCTCCCTGGCGGGTATATTGGCTGGGTCACCCCAGAGGCTGTGCTAGGTGCTCCAATACAGCAGTATTTCAGCTGTTCATTTCAAAGCTGTTCTTAAAATTCAGGCTAGATGCAATTACCTATGTTTCTGAAATCATGTGGCTGAAGAAGAAAGTCAGGAGACAACATATACATTATATTTGAAAAAAACGGGGAAGAAAGTCTTTGAGCAAGAAACAAACCACTGAAGAGCTATCAGTCTACTGGTTAAACATACGCAGTGTTTTCCTCTCTGCTTTAGTGTCACAAGAAGGTAAAGTTGCTCAAAGCAAGCCAGACCCCCTTTTTTTTGTCCTTACCATATGGCCTTCCCTTGCAGCAATGTAGCACACACGGCCTCCGGTAAAGAATGTGCCATTCAACGAGCCAAACGTAGACAGTGCCACCGACAGGGAGATGAGCCATGCCCAACTGCCCAGGACTTTGTCCCTGAGGGGGGAAAGAGTTCACAGCATAAAATCCAGCTCGTAGATGCATCAAATACTCCTCGTAGAACCAGACAGGTTTCTTCCCTCTGTTATTCTCACTGAATTTTTTTCCAAAGCTTTTCTAATGATTTAAAGCCTTCTTTCAGTTCCCATAACATTTAGTCGCCAGTAACTGTGTCTTGTCCAGAAAAGGCAGCTTTCCTTCCTGCCTGGTGTATATATATCTACATCCGTCTACATTGCAATGGTGTACAAAGCTGTCACAACAGGCAAAACCCCCTTTTTTGTGTACAGACGCTGTGGCGCGAATCCTGGAGGTATTGCTGTTACAGCCAACAAAATCAGCTTGGAAATCACAGAAAAACTGTTCCCACCAGACCTGAAGAAATATCCTGCGTTATAACCTCTTCCCAGCATGCCTAAAAATGTAACTCTAATTCCTTATGCACGTATTTCTGCTACTCTGTGAATTAGGCTTAAGCCAAAGCAATCATTTGAATTTCAGAAGTTTGGTTCTACAACATGTTCAGACATTTATGGTTTGCTTTCTCCATAACCAAAGAAGTGGCAGGATTGCAAATAGAGTTCGAGGTAATTATTTGGAAGCTATAATAATCTTCTCACCTAAAAGTGAAGCTTGTTTTCTGGAATGAAGCGGCATGAAGAATATTAATTGAGCAATAAATACTGGTGTTTGGGGTAATTATCACATATATGTACACACACACATACACAAACAAATGCACTGTTCATCTAATTGGCAAAAATCCAAAATTCAAAAGTATTCTAGAACACTTGGTATTTCCATCTGAATTGTATGGCTTTAAGCCATATGTACTCTTTCTTAGTATTACCTATCCGAAACTTGAAAAAATCAAGAGTTGGGCTTTCCAAAGTCATGGCAGGAGCTTATCTACCACAGCAATTTAAAAAATGTAGCTTTAAAGCTTAGTATCTTGGTTATGGTCCTTCAGGCTTCAAGTTATTAAGCTACTTGCAATAACCAGAACTAAATTTTTTCCCTTTCTCAAAGTGATGGAATCTGGGCACCTCCTATGATCATGAGACTCCATAACCTCAAGAACTCAAGAGAAAACAAGATCTATCACAAAATTAATAGTAAAATCTTTAGCCATTGTGTATTTTGCCTTTGTAAGATCGGTGCTTTGCTGTTTGGACCCTGAAAATGAACTACAGGGGCTACTGAGAGTAAGTTCTTACAAGCAAACGGATATCTGCAGCTGCTGTTAAATCACTGGCACCAAAAAAATGCTGGGGAGAGCTTCATGAACAACATTTGTGGCTGTACCTCTCACCACTGAACAATGTTTCTCTCTAGCAGTTTTCTGGGAAAATTGTTTTATGGGGAATAAATGCATTTAAATGTGATGTGTCCTCCTCTAGCTTCTTTGTACCCCTCCCGTCCTTCTTCAGTGGCCTGAGTATCTGCTTTTCTTGCTCCTGAACCACAGCCATTGGCCTGTGGCTATCTACCTGTCCTCTGGGCTTTTGAGCACCCAGCTGGTGGTAGTTTGATGTTTCTTCCTAAATTGCACTCTCAAGGTGAAAAGGTTAATCAGGCAGGAAAAGGAGATGTGTTAAAAGGGAGGAAGCTCACAAACAACTTGTTAATCGGGAATGATGGGAAGGGAAGTGCAGAGAAAGTTCATGACACTGCAGCTTAGTGAGGCTTTGTAACCTGTTCAAACAAAACACTAGACCTTTAAAAGCTCCTGCTTATAATGACACAAAAGGCTGTTAGAGAACACATCTAGCAAAAGCTCAGTCAGATCTTCAAACTGGAGAACATGTGAAATGCACACAGAAGCAAAGCCGCTGCTGACTTTTTATGAAGAGGATGAGCAGCAGCGTAATTTTTGGATACACTGTGTCATCATTTCTGCCAGACGACTCATTTTGGGCTATCATGGACTCTGTGTCTTTGGAAATATTTAAACTAAAGCTGCATGTTCTGATGGAAGATCATCTGGTTAGAAGTCAATGGTGCCAACATCTCTTGTGATGGTGCCTTCCTTCTCTTCCTAAAGTCCTTGTCTTG
The DNA here is from genome assembly GCA_018403395.1 of Gorsachius goisagi. Classification (NCBI taxonomy): domain Eukaryota; kingdom Metazoa; phylum Chordata; class Aves; order Pelecaniformes; family Ardeidae; genus Gorsachius; species Gorsachius goisagi. The sequence goes on along the minus strand of BOSO01012643.1, from coordinate 51,802 downwards.
CACAAAGCCTGTTTAATATCGCCAAACACTTCAGGTTGATGGAAGGTACAAATAGTTTCTGCACAACTCTGGAAAAGCACAAGCCAACTTAAAAAGGCTACCCAACCCATGTATAACACTTCTCCTTCTCAAAGGTGTTGTGGAGAACAGCATCATTTTCCATTTCCCCACAGATGGAGAAACTGAACCAAAAAACTCTGGTCTGGTCTAATTTCCAGGTGCCGAGCAGACAGGATTCACCCAGTTGGCTCCTGTGTCGCTCCCAAACCACTGCCACTGCATTAGTGGGGCAGCACATTGTCCTCTCCATGTTTCTGGAAATACCTAAAATGCAGGACCAGTCCCCAGGTCTGGATATGCACCCCCCCTGCATCCTCACTGTCTGTGGGGAGATGGTCCTGGTGTGCACTTCATCCCCTCTTTATGGCTGCTTTCCATGGGGAAAAACATGAGCTGGAGGGGAGCCACAGGTTCCCAGTGGGAATGAATGGGAATGGGAACCAAGGGGTGTGCTGCAGGGCTCCTCATCTTGGCAGCCTAGGGGTACCTTGGAGACCGTGGGCCAGGCGGGGCTGGTCAGCCTTAGCCTTCCGTGGGGGAAGGCTACACACCGCCCTGAAGGTGATGGCACGGGGACCGGCAGCCTGCTTCCCTGTAACAGGACCTGACAGGTCTGCCTGGCCTGACCCATGCAGTGCTGTTATTCCCACTGGGAATAGCACCTAAACCTCATGAAACTCAGGAGACCACCCGTATTTCACAGGAGTGCATTGGCTGGGTTGCCACAAGCAGAGCTCACCCCCAGGTGACGGCCACAGCTCCTGAAGACAGCAGCTCAGATGGAGTCATGGCTGCTAAGTAGCTCACGTTTACCAGCAAATACAGGCATGTAACCAAAGGAATGGCGATCATCACAGCTCTGGGAAGGGTGACCTGGAAAAGGGATGACAAGAGTGTTGGGTGCAGCACATTTATGCCTGCACTGGGCTTTTTTTGTTTGTTTTGTCTTTGCCACCACCCACGTCTCTCATCCAAACTCCTCTGCTCATTAAGCTACTCCACAGAATAAAATTTCGATCCAGATTCACCTGGCAGTTTCTACAACAGTCTCCCAAGGATGTCAGGCAAACAGTAAGGTTGTGCATTTCAAAAGATAGCCTTAAAAAAAGAAACAAACCCAAAATCAACAAAAAAAGCCCAAATCTTATTCAAAAAGACTTTGTTTCACAGCTGCCCCAGATGTCTGTTGCATACTTATTGATTACTTTAATATTGATTTATCTGTTGCTACTGCATTATGTCTCCTGGCGTGCTGCATCTTCCCATGAACGTCCCACTGACATGGATGAAGTCCCAGTGTGTGTCGCATCACATTTAACTGCTCTAAGGGCTAAATCAAAGCTGGGCAGCACAAGGGAAATTTGCTCTAGGAAGGAATTATTTTTTTCTTCCTAGTGACAGGATGCTATCTTGGAACTTCATGGACTGTTTTAAGCCTCAATAAAATCAGCAAACACTACCTTAGGCAGCTGAAAACACTGGAAAAAAAGCAAATAGCAGGGTGATCATAGAGCAACTGCATACATCTAAAAACCTGAAATACCAATTTTTGCATTCCCCATTCCCACTGTAGGACAAGATACAGCAATTCCTTATGTTTTTGCCTCCCACCCCGCAAGGGTCTGAGTATCAGGGCTCACCGTCCCGTGGATGGGAGTGCCACATGACCCTAGGATCTTTGCTGCCATTTAGATTAATATATAACTGTGTGCTTTCATTTAATCTGTAAAACCTTGTGTGCTACACTGGTAGAAAGCATACTCCATACACTCTGCACTCACACAGCTCTTCCTAAAGAAGGGTTGTTCACTGCTGAGGTGTCTGATCTGTGAAAAGGGGTAATAACGGCACAGAGAGGGCTGATGTGAGATTCAAGTGAGCTACTTCAGTGCCTATAGCGTTGACAGGACAATGCCTAAAAAGTAGACTTTTAAAGACAGGGGTTATTTGGAGAGTTAGATTCCCTCTGCAGTAAGGCTTAGCTTGCTCTGAAGTTCCCCCTCCATGCAATGAGGAGAGGTAAGTGGGGTTTTGATGCAGGCATTATGGATCAAGTCTTTCAGGGAATATATGGCGCAAAGAAACCTTTATGGATTATAATAGTGAGTGCTTTTCTGCACAAATTTAGGTGTCTACAGTGAGATCCTCTAAACACTAAGACAAAACTTCATCCCCAAAGCATCCAAGTGCTGCCTAATAGATTTTTTCCAGTCAATGGGGTATTTTAGTGCTTTCTTGTAGGTAGGCTGTTATTTTGCTTAGGGACTCATTTTTATCCTTTCTGGACACATCCATGGTGTCTTGCTCCAGAAGACAGACAAACCAGGAGGGAAACTGAGCAGTCTTTCCTTGATGGTCTAATCCCTTGATTACGCCTCTTAACACAATCATAGATAGAATCAAACATATTAGCAGCAGGATTAAGTAAGTAAAACCCAGCTCGCTCACCTCAGGCTTCTTCAGTTCCTCAATCACATAGTTCAGGTTGTTCCACCCATCGTAGGACCAGAGACCCTGGTAAAAGGCCACTCCAACTGCCCCAATACTTGCAGTCGTGTTTTGAAAAGGATTTTGAAAACTCTGGGTTTGTCCCTTGGCAAGCAGCACCAACCCACCCACCACGATCACCAGCAAGGCCAAGAGTTTGGCAGCCGTAAAAATGTTCATAACAGACGTCGCCAGCCTCACGTTGAGACAGTTGATGATAGTTAAAAGCAGGATGCAGGCAGCAGCTGTACATTTGATGACAACCTGTGGAGATGAGCATCCCGGGTAGAACGGCGCAACGGCGTATTCAGCAAAGCTCAGACAGACAGCTGCCAAGCCAGCTGGTCTCACCAGGATCACAGAAGTGTAGGCAAAAAGGAAAGCAGGAAAAGAACCAAAAATCCTCAAGATGTAAATGTATTCTCCTCCAGACTCTTTAATTATGGTTCCAAGCTCAGTGTATGACAAGGCTCCAAACATGGCCAGGAGACCACATGCTGCCCAGATAAGCAGGCTGCTGGCAGGGCTCCCCATATGGTATAGCACCCACTCAGGGGACATAAAGATCCCCGAGCCTATCATAGTGCCTGCAATTAATGACACTCCACTAATCAAGCCGACCTCTTGTTTCAGTCTTAATTTCTCCTTCCCTTCACTCAGATCGGTGGATGAACAAGGCGAATCTGTTGTCTTCCTCTTCCTCATTGTGGAAATGCTAGGAGATGTTGTTAGGAGATAATACGGAATAAGACTGAGGCATCTGAACAAGGACTATCTCAGGCTTTTAGAGTTAAGTTAATAATTACAAAAGGCCTGCTGAACACTGTCAAGAAATACAAAGTTACCTTCCCTGTTTTGCATTCCTTCATTATCCATCTTATCTTGGTAATTTACCATGGTTCAGGTCCTGCCAAGATTGATTACCTTTGAATCTCACTGCAAGCAATGGTAATGGAGAGCATGCAGCACCATCTCAGAGTCGCTCAGCACCATACTGGACTGTGTCCTTGATTAGCACCATACTGGACTGTGTCCCTGATCACCTCTCCTTTAAATCATGCTGCAAACGGCATCTGAAGTAAGGAACAGGTAAGCAAAATCCCCACGCAAGTCTGTACTTTATTCTCTGATTAAAGTCAACGCTCAAGCACCTGCTTTAGTCCTCAATCATATTTTCATTCCCCACTGTAACGTGCTCAAACAAACAAGCCTGTCACCCAACATGCTATGGCTTTGCTCAGCAAGGAACGCTTCCAGTGTCTTAATCAAAGACACAGAAATGTCTGCTAAAAACAGTCCAGAGACTGCTTTTCTGCACAATAATAGGGGGCAATTCTGGGTTTTTTTCACATTTTAGAAAGTTCAGGAGGAGAAGAGTGAAAAGGCTGTAATTACATTTTTATGGGCCCTTTTTGCCAATGTACATGAGGAATGCACATTCTTACCAGACCACGATCTTCAGAGGACTTTGTCACTGCTCATCATATACACATTTCAGTGCACACCCAAGAGAAACAGAGAAGTACAAGCTTTTGGAAATGCCACTGACCCCCACTTAAATATCTAACACGTAAAATTTCAGACGTTGGGGGGGGTTCTGCCATAAGTCTGAGTATTATAATGCATGAGGGTGTATGTTATGATCTGTGATATGTACGAAGGATTGAGCAGAAGGGAATGCCCATATGGATTCTTTTGAAACTAAACTAAACTTTACTGACTGCAGCTGTAAAGAAGGAGAGTTACTGTCCTTGGTGGTCTCTTGCAGACTTCTGTTATGATAAGTACCAGAAAACAGGAGTGAGACCTTCCTCAGCCCTTCACGGAAACAGCAGACCTTGAATCTTTAAAACTGTCTGTCCCCCTCAACCATTTGAGCTAAAAAAAGCATGAATATAAACAGAAAAGTATTTTTACTGTTTGTCTAAAAATTCCTTCTCTTTAAATAATTTTGATTTATCTTTGCTTGCTTTTTTCTTTAAATCATCTCACTAGCTTTGCAGTTTTCTGCAAGAAGCAAAACACATGGGCCTGTAAGAAAAACAACATATACAAGTCACATAATTTCTCATGCTAAAGCAAATAAAGTTGCACAAATTTTAGTATCAGGCTGAAGGCCTTTAATTTCTTCAAAGAAGCAAAAATACTCCAACAGTGTTGATAACCCAGGGATGTTTTCGTTACTGCTGAGCCAGGCTGACACAGAGCCCAGGCCTTCTCTGCCTCCCACCCCACCAGTGAGGAGGCTGGGGGGGCCACAAGAAGCTGGGAGGGGGCACAGCCAGGACAGCTGACCCCAACTGGCCAAAGGGATATTGCATGTCATGTGATGTCCTGACTAAAGGTATATTCCAGACCACACGACGTCATGTTCAGTCTATAAAGCTGGGGGAAGAAGAATGATGGGGGGATGTTTGGAGTGATGGCGTTTGTCTTCCCAAGTCACTGTTATACGTGATGGAGCCCTGCTTTCCTGGGGATGGCTCAGCACCTGCCCTGCACATGGGAAGCAGGGAATTAATTCCTTGGTTTGCTTTGCTTACGTGCACAGCTTTTGCTTTCCCTATTAAACTGTCTTTGTCTCAGCCCATGAGTTTTCGCACTTTTACTCTTCCAATTCTCTCCCTCATCCCATCAGGGGCAAGGGAGCGAGCGGCTGTGCCGGGCTTAGTTGCTGGCTGTGGTTAGACCACAATACTCATTAAAGAGTAGGGGTTTTTTACAGTTTAATCTTACTATTAGATGAACGAAATAATGAGAAAAGTTTGGGGGGGTTGTGAGGGACAGTAGAAGCTATTCCTAATACCAGCTCACTGGTATTCACGAGGAAATGGATCCCAGCCGCTTGCCTCCTAATTTCAAAGTCACTTACAAAAATTCACAGCTGACCAAGCTGTAGCTTTAACAAGAGTGAAAGGTTACTTTATCTGTATCAAGTAGGTTTTTTAAGTCTTCCTAGCAAAGCTGAGTGAGTTCTGAGAATAAATATAAACACCTTGTACTGCAAGGATGCAAGTTAACGCATTTCAAGTTAATGGTTTGCAATGTGCTTGAGAGCTTGGAGAGAGGCATCCCAGTAATGCAAAGTATTTTGGTTTACTTCTACTAAATGACAGTGCTCTTCTTGTTAGCTGGTTTAGCTATTTGTAACGTATTCTTTTTAAAATTGCTAAATACAGTGTTAGGCAATGCTGGAATCCTTCAGAGGTCTAAAGGTCTGGGGGTTTCTGCGCTATAGACACTCTACTTCTGTGTGCATCCATACATGTATTATGTATACCAATCCTAACTGAAAATGTATTCACAAGATACGATTAAATCAATGCTAAAGGAAAAGTTAATATGACTACAGGTAGTTAAGTATCCTTCTAGTAAGGTTACAGGTGTATTTCCATAACTGTTCTACTGTTTTAATGAAGGAGCTTCTTTTCTAAAGTGTAAATGCAAGGTTCATGGAGGGCCTGAGAGGGTCTTTTCAAACCTTTGCAGCTCCTGCTCCTAGAAATTCAGCACTTTGTAGAAAGAATCACAATTTCTTCAAATTTGATCATGTCAAAAAAATGTCTGTAAGAGCATTCGGATAACAAGGATTGATTAACTGGTACATCAATAGCTTCAGTCAGTTCCTACAGGGAGGTCTGTTTCCAATCCCAGGATAATTGCTACTCAGTTCTTACTGCTTCTACCTAAAATAATAATGCATCTAATTAATCACGGTAAGAACTTGAGGCTATTCCTGTGGAAGCTAAGACAGTCTGATTGCTTTAGATTTTTTTTTCCCATTGACTCATTCTTTTTTTTACTGGTATCATCAGTAAGGAGCAGCCATACGATACTTCAGTCAAACAGATTGTCAGAATTATCATTTCTCAAAACTGGCTATGTCAAAGGGCATCCCACCGCTCACCTTCAAAAGATGTGTATGAGCAGGAGCAAAAATAAAGTACTGCTTTCTTCTAATGTGGAGTAGCAAAACCTTGTTGCTTGAGCAGTCCCATGATAAATCCCCTATCTAAACAGCTCTCACTTTTCATTTACCTTTGACATTGCAATAGGTGGTTGCCATCTACTGGTCTCAAAACAATAAGGCAGCTTTGTCGGGTGAAACATGGCTCACTCTACGTTTGGTTTTGATACTTTGCATTACTGATTAAAAAGAAACCCTACAATAAGTATTAGTTCTTCAATATTAAAGTAACACAAATAGAAAGTATACTTGAGTCGTGAATGAAAATTCTCCTTAATGTGTTTATTATGGGCTATTTTTATCCCAGCAATAGCTACAAGGACTACAAAAAGCTAATTTGAGGTAAAGGCCAATGTCAGTGGTAAGAACTAGACAAAACACGTGGTCAAATATTTTGCAATATTTAATTTCAGGTCCCAGGAGTGGTATTTGGAACACAGTTATGGGCTTGGCTTCCCTGTCCCAGGCTTGGGAGTCACAAATTTCAGAACGGGGATTAAAAATAACCCACAATCTGAGGATGGAGAAGCCAAAGCCATTGCCAGTAACTTTCTTTGGAGGTAGACACCGATATTATACTTACAAAATTGTGCAGGGATCGAGATTTTATTTTTTTAAAATAGAAAAAAAAACCCCAAACCAAAGCCCAAGTTGTATGAGATGAACTAAGGGTTAGAGAATTCACCCAGAACATAAGATGTGGGTTCAATGGCCTTCTCTACTTGAGAACATGGAAACCCACAAATCCAAGATGAATACCCTCACCAAAACACAGGCTTTGAGCTGCAATTGCAGCCAGATCTTGGTACCTGCACTTGTGATGGAAGTAGAGATGTCTGCTTAAAAAGAGGGAGGAAATAAAGGCTGAGAAAGTGGAGTTCTGAAATAGGTCTTGAGCCCAGAAGAAAAAATGGGGCAGGAGAAAACATGTCCCAGGTACCCTGTGTGAGAGCAGGAGAAGGAAAGAGGACTCATTTAGAAGAGCCTGCCTGGGGAAGGGGTGCTCTATAGGGTTTGACTCTAAGCCTTTACCTCCTCAGCTCAATTCTGAGCCACCAAACAGCCCAGCTTTGGGCCTCCACCCCGCTGGAGATGACCTGGACTCACGTCCACACCTTGTGTGGTGCTGCCAGCCCCTCCGCACCTAGGGACCAGCAGCGCGCAGTTGCCCCAAGGGGACCAGGCTCCTTGGGATGCCTTCCAGCAAAGAAGCTCTGGCTGGGACTGCAAAAATGACAGTGTGAGCTGCAGCTAGCAAAAAAACCCAAAACAAAACCAAAAACCAGCTTGGGTTACTGGGAGCAGGATGGGGGGGGGTGGGGGTGGGGGGAAGACATTTCTTAGGATGCATGACAGCCCTAGGCTTCACAATGAGAATAATCACTAAAATGGAGCTTGTTTAAGTTTGGGACAGTTACTGCCTTTCCCTGTCATGTTACAATAGCAGATCCAAGCCCAAGGGATTAAGAGGGAATCTAAAAACGAAGAATTTACCATAAGTGGAGTTAGGTCTTCCTGTCTGGGTCTGCAGACAGCCTGCAGCCGGGCTGCAGGGAGGTGAGCTTGCCCTCCTGCAGTAAGGGCTCAGCATGTTCTGGTTCTGCAACGATTACACTTAGAAAGATTTGCTTTTGTTTTACGGATATGCTGCATGAAAACGTATTTGGTGTCCCACGCGTTGCCATGCCAATGCTGAACATATTGTTTAGTTATCTTACTGCATTCAGGAGGAAGCTAGTGGTGTCACAGAATCACAGAATCGCAAGGGTTGGAGGGGACCTTGGGAGATCATCTAGTCCAACCCCCCTGCTAAAGCAGGTTATCCTAGAACATGTTACACAGGACTTCATCCAGGCAGGCTTTGAATAT